>JAODAL010003854.1:0-166230 GCA_025379985.1 Phyllomedusa bahiana | reverse complement strand
GTTTGACTTTAACTTTTTTTCCTAGTTCTGTGTAAATAGGAAATTTTTTCATTGTAAGGTTAATTTTCTACACTTTCTTCTCTTTTTCTTCACAAATTTTTTATATTTAAATTTTTGCATGCGTCGGGAAAATTAAAACCTTATAACTTCTTGCGCTATTTTATTTTTTAAATTTTAAGCCTTTTGAAGACCCCTTTTTGTAAAATGAAAAAAAAAAGTCTTAAATTTTGAGTTTTTTGTATTGAAGAGGCTATATTTCCGAACGCTTACATCCAATACACTGGGGCCCCTAAAAGGATCGTTTGATTTCTTTCCCCTTTCTACGGTGATTCTTTGCTGTAGCAAAATGGCCCGTTTTTTAGCTTTTATAAAAAGAGCCATTAAACGGAAACCAATGGGGGAAGTGTCACTTTAGGAAATGCGCTATGATCATTTGGTTTTCCCAAATTTTAGGTCGATGCCAACCACTAAAGAGTTGTTTTTGGGTATTTTAGGGGATTTGGTTTTGGGGTCGGGGATCTTTCTACAGTCATATAAAAAAGTTTTTTGGGGGCACCCCCTATTTAAAATTTAATAATTTTTTGTTCAAAATTTTTGGGTTTTGTTTTGCAAAGCCATTTAAAATTTGTAAAAACTAATAAACTGTTGGAACAGTAATATTTGATTGAAAGGGGTTATTGTATAACACAAAAAGTTTAATTATGGGGGGAAAAACCAAAAATTTTTTTGGACCGTCAAAAGTATGGGGCCCCAACAGAAAAAGGACATTTTAATTTTTTTAAAGTAGATCCACTTTTGCAAAAATAACAGCCTCTAGTCGTTTTCCTGTGTTTTTAAATCATTTTCCTGGTTTGAAGGTATTTTTTGACCTTTTCCCTTTTTTTACAAAAACAATTCAAGTTTTCAGTTAAGTTTGATGTCCCGCCGGCAATGGAACCCCCATTCAAAGTACCCCAAGTGTTCAATGCTTTCAGGTCGGGGACTGGGATTGGCCATTCAAAAACATTGTAATTTTTCCCTCTGCATAAAATGCCTGATGTTTTGGAGCTGTGTTTGGGATCAGTCTTGCTGAAATACCTTTCCCGGCGTAATTTCAAATTCATCACTGATTTTGTAATTTTTAAAGAACTGCTGATTGAGTTGAACCATGCGCCCCAAACTTTAAAAGTTCCGGTCCCGGCATTGGCCACACACCCCCAAAGCATGAGGAAACCCTCCCACCAAATTTTACAGGGGTAGCAAGTGTTTTTTTGGGAATGCGTTTTTTTTGGGACGCCATGCATAACGCCTTTTGTTACCAAAAAAACTAAATTTTTGTTTCATCTCCACGGGACCTTTTCCAAAAGAAGTGGTTGTCCAAATTGTGCTTTTGCTCCCTAGGCATTTGGGTTTTTTGTGGGTTTTTCAAAAAAGGCTCTTTGCATCACCTCCCATACAGTTCTCCTTGTATTCCCTTGCCGATGCACATGACACCATCTGCAGCAAAATAGCTGCAGCTTTTGGAGGTGGTTGTGGATTGTCCTTGACGTTTCCACCATTCTTTTCTTCCTTTTGATATTTTTCTTGGCCTCCCATTTTGGGGGTTTTTAACAAAATGCCCCCCGTGGTTTTCCCTTTTCCCTTTACTATGTTCCTCCAGTGGAAACTGACAGGTTAAATCTTGAGACAACTTTTTGTATCCCCCCCTGAACAACGTTGAACAATCTTTTTTTTTTCAGATCTTTGGAGTTTTTTGAGGACCCCATGATGCCACTCTTTTACGGGATTCAAATAGGGAGAACAACTTGCAATTGGCCACCTTAAATACCTTTTTCTCATCATTTGGGTACACCCGGCTATGAATTCAAACTCAGTGGGTTACAAAAAACCCAAAGTTGTGCTTCAGAAAGTCAGAAAAAAATAGTTAGGATATTCAAAAAAATAAAATAAGGGTACCCAAAATTTTTTCAACCCCTCAAACTTTGGTTTAAAAAACAAAAAATTGCAAATTTTTGTTAGTACAATAAACCTCATTTTAATCTGGAAAAAATTTTTTTTTTCCTCAGTTATTAGTATATCAAATTGAAATGGTGTTGCAAACACCCAAAAATTTTAGAACTAAAATTTGATAAAGATTAATAGGGGTGCCCAAACTTTTTTATAACGCATTTTATTGTTATATGGATAGAGTATGGGGAAACCAGGTTAGTCAGGGATGGACGTCTTTAATGGGAAAATCCTAAGTTCGGCTGTGAGATTTAAAGGGGGTTTTTATGTTAAAAAATTGATTTGCCTGTTAATTTTTTTTAAAAAGTTAAGTTAACATGGTCAAAATGAAGGATTGGGATATCCTAAAACCCCAATTTTTTTCTAGCTTAATGCTAACCCTATTCCTACCCCTTAATAGGGATTAGACTTTTAACAGGCTTTACCCAATTTTCCAACTGAGCCCTTTTGGTGTCCATTCATTAAAGGGGTCTTCCCCACAAGAATTGCTTTTTAGTTAGAGATTTAAAAAAATTTTTTGCACTATGTGCCAAACAAATCCTGCCTATTTTGGAATCCCCCCTTTATGGATGCATAGCTCCTCGGGCGCATAGCTAAAACCTTTTTAATCTCTCTGAAAGGGGTCCAACCTGGTTGCAAAGCTACAGACCTGCTTCGCACCAGCAGGGAAACCCCGTAAACATGCCCTGAATTCAAAAAAAAACCAAAAAACCGGAGAATCAATGTAGGAGACAAAAAAGGGGGGGTTTGGGGTCGGATCGGTGGCTATTTTGCAGGGGTCAGAGTCGCATAAAAGGGACCGACTCCCCAAAATTATTAATAAGTTGGGCCAGTTAGTTTTGGCGGTCAAAGAGCAAGAGGAATTGGGTCCGGCCCTGCTAGCTCCAAATCTTCGCCAATCACATAGGAGTGTAATTGAAACATGGACAGGCAAAAGGCTGCCCCAGGAAAAGTTCCCTCTCCTGACAAACAAAATTTCAGCAAAATTTTTTTTCCTTTTTAAAAAAAGTAGAAGAGATCAACCTTCACCAAAACTGACTGTGCCCCCGAGGCAATTCCTTTATACCCTGAAATTGTTAGAGATGTTGCCCCTGTGGTCACCGCTTTGCCCCAACCCAAGTTAGTGTAGAGAGGCCGTTCTCAACCCAGGAAATAATGAGATCAGATGATAGGACATCAATGCAGGATCTGATGGAGGCGATAGTATTTCACAGAACAAATTCATATACTTCACAAATGTTCCTGCAGTGTATTTCATATTTACAATTTTTTTGTGTCCTAAAGTCGTATCCAATAAATATATTTTACACTGACAAGCAAAATGGTAACAATGTTTGGAACTTGTGACTTTCAGACTCCATATCTCACCCTCCACTACAACTTTGAGGCTACTGTATTTAGCATCTGTTTAGTTCTGCAGATTCTTTCCTGTAACTGCACTGTTACTCTTTTGCTCCTAAAAATCAAAGTGTTAATTTTTATTATTTTGTTAGTATTTTGGCTTTCAGCACTGCCTGAATCCTTCTGGGCTCTGGATCAGATTCAAGCACATCTTGACCAAAATCTGATCCCAGGTCTCTTCCTCACATTCCCAATGTTGGTGCAGACTGGACTTGGATACAAATACAGATTTTTCTTCAACTCCCCCCACAAGTGTTCAAAAGATCCAAACATTGTTACCCTTTTTTTACTGTGTCAGTTGTCTGTTCGTACAAATACCTTGATATTATCATTTAAACATGCGCCATGTATGAGGGGAGTCGGAGGTTTGGGAAATTGAGGAGTCGGGGCTTCGGCTTGCCGACTCCACAGCCCTGGAGACAACCCCTTTAACCAGAAGTGAGATGGCCAGATTCAAAATGTTCACTTTTTACAAACCTTAGCCCCAATTTATAGTAAGGGTTTTTTGTTTGTTTTTTTGCCAAAATTTGATTCCTGACAATCTGAATGCAGTTAAGTGGATTCGGGTCAATTTTGACATTTCCCCAAATCTGAAGTACAACGTTAATTAGAAACACATGGTTGCCTTGTTTCTAAAACAGCCCTACACAGGTCTATAGGTCGTGTCTGGTAGTACAGCTCTTGTAAATTTGCACACAGACAGAAATAGTGCTGTTTCTGATAGAGTTGCTATGTTTTTCTAACCGTACACAACCCCTGTCTGCTACACAGAAGTTAAGTTGTCAGTCTATGAATACCATGGATATATAAATAATATCAGATATGTTAGGGAAGGGGGGAAAAAAACGGCTGAGTTGTGGTCAGTTAATGGCTGTAAAATGTCACATTGGGATTTTCGCTCATAATTTCTTTGCATTAAAGAAATTGATCAATTAATGGCCAATAATTGAATTTGGTAACATTATCTGGTAATAATTTTATGTCTTTGACTGGCTGAAAAGTCAGAACCCCTCAGAGTGTAATAGCCTTTCGTTATCTGCAGTCGTGTGAATATGAGACCTATGAATTCCTCTCCTGGATGAAATGGGGTTAAAGTCTGTCCAGCGCCGCCGTGTGCTTGTCTGGTTTCCCCATTCTGTGGCACTCAGCCACCAGCTGAAAACTAGACTTTGCTCAGGCAACACTTGTGTATTGTCGTAGCCTTCGTCCGTCTTCCATTTATAGCAGAATATTGCTGCTTCTGGGTTGCAGTCGTTTATTGAAATCAATCTGTAGAAGACAACCCAAAGCACATGTCAGACACCAGGCATTCTCGTAACAAAACAGATATCCTGCCAAATTGACTACTACAAACTGAGCACTGCTATTGGGCGTCAGCCCAGACCTCTGAGCTACAGACCATGTCATTGGATGCTCCCTTTCTCCACCATGCGCAGATTTGGGTAGGAAATTCCCTCTTTCAGTCTACGATGGCTGACTGCACCCTGCCGTAGTGTCAGTATCGTGGAGGTTTTCCTGAAGCGAAGAGTTTCTTTGTGTTTTTATATGAAATGCGTGTGATATAACTGTAAGCATCTGCCATTTTTCCTAATCGTATGTTTTATTTCCTCTTCTTTTTTGCAGGTTGCTGAAACGTGCCTTTTTTCCCGAAGCTAACGCTGCTTGGATTTCTGTCTAGTGCTGCCTCCTTTTTTTTTTTTTTTTTTTCCCCCGTTCTTTTCTTTTCTTTTTTTTTTTTTTTTTTTTTCGTGCCGGTGCTTGCAGGCCAAACCCATACGGCAATTAGTCTTCAAATTTCAGCACTCAAAAAATAAATATATAAAACTTTTTTCATCACGCCTGTGCCCATCGTTACCATCATTTTATTCATCAGAACAAAGAAAAATCGAAATTTCGCCAATTGCTTAAGCGGTTTCATGACTACAAGCATTGAGTTGAGAGCACAGAATTGTTTTCACAGTACGCATAGGCTACTTACCCCTTCCCCTTCCACAAGTCCAGAAGTGGCATAAAGCCGACACGTTCAGACTTTGACATTTGCACTTTTAAAGAGCTGGCCTCTAGTTAGATTTATCTTTATTTTCAATTTATCTGATAAAACTTCTATTTTATGGTTGGATTTTTATGTTTTATTTGTGTCTCTAAAACGCCCCAATTGACTTTAAAAGAAAAAAAAAAAGAAGAAAAAAAAAAGAAAACCCTTAAAGTGCTGACAATTTTTTTTAACCAAAGTGATAAAATAGTTCTTTTATTCATTTAAACTTGAACTCCACTTTCCCCCAACCCTTTTGTGATAAGAAGACGATTGTAGTACAACGGAGGTGTTTGCGTAGGCCTCGGCATTCTGTCTTTTAATATGGCCGTTAACGTCTCCTTGGTCCGTGACACAAAATGGCTGACGCTGGAAGTATGTCGGGAATTCCAGAGAGGCACTTGTTCAAGGTTGTGGAGTGCAAGTTTGCACATCCGTCACGGAGTTGCCATGTGGAAAACGGGAGGTCATTCCCTCTTTGATTCCTTAAAGGTAGGAGTAATCTTTAATCACTTTCCCTTAGGGTGACACACCCAAAATGTTGTCCATGGGCCACATGTATGAAACCGTTTTGGTCTAAAATGCACTTTTTTTCCCCATAGAAACCTATGGGCAAAAAAGTGAGTTTTAGACCAAAACCGTTTCATATGTGAGGCATCAAAGTGAACAAATTTGCCTACACAAAAATTTAAGAGCCATGTTGCAAGGGAGCACTGCCTGTCACCACAAAACGAATATTATTCCTTTTAATCAATGCAGCCGGATAGGTGCCAGTTTTTCAGAGTCAGACATTGCAAATTATCGGACAGTCTTTCAGAACTATGTAAACCAATTGAAACCTTAGAGAGACTTAAAGGGGTTGTTCAGCCAATAATTTATAGCTGACCGGGACCAGGCTGGGATAAATTAGACAAAAAATTTCGGGGTCTCCAGCTAAGGCTCCAAGCACGCCAGGTTTCACTTCAGGGTCGCAGATCATACACTGGGTGCGCGTTTTAAGTCCTCCTTGAAGTCGTATTCTACTTTTTTAATTTTTTTTTTAATTGAATGTGTAAAATCAATTATTTTTATCTACCTCAATCTCTGTTTTATGCTCTGCCTCTCTTGCTTCCTCTAATAGACAAAACGTATTCACTGCTTTGTCTGAGGGGTTGTTTTAACCAAATTTACTTATTACAATATAAAAAAAGGGCTTAGGAGTCCAGTGGGGGGGGTTCCTATGGTGATTGACGTGCACATTGTAATGGAAGTTCAGTCATGGTCTAATGTTTATGAGTCTTTTCCCACACTTATATATTGGTCTGCTCAAGTGCTATAACATGCTGCCTGCACATTTGGACTATGTTTCAACATGACAGGTTTAAGTGTTTCCAAGTTGAATTATAGCGGGTTTAGTGTTAGTTTGGTAACAAACAGTGTTAACTGGGATTTTCCAAAAATCACAAAAAACACCTTAAAGGGGTTTTGCCACGTTCTCATTTCTCCTTTGTACCCAGCTCTTCAGCTCTGGTGCTTAGAAGGGGGTTTTGTTTTTGTTTGTTTTTGTATATATCGGACCCACGGATGACATCCCCGGGCCCTTTTCTTTTTTTTCAAAGAAAGGTCTGTTATACAGTATATAAAAAAAAGTTTGGGCACCCCTTTTAATTAATCTTTTTAGTTCTAAATATTTGGGTGTTTGCAAACCCATTTCAATTTGTTAATTAAAACTGATGGACACAGTAATTTTTCCGGTTTGAAAGAGGTTTTTGGGTACTAAACAAAATGGCAATTGCATTAAACCAAAATTTGACCGGTGCAAAGTTGGGCCCCCCAACAGAAAAGTGACTTAATATTTAGTAGACCCCCTTTTTGAAAAAAATCAGCCTTTTGTGCTTCCTGTAGTTTTAATCAGTTCCTGGACCCGGGGATGAAGGTTTTTTTGACCATTCCTCTTTAAAAAAACAATTCGTTCAGTTAAGTTTGTTGGTGCCAGCATGGACAGCCCGTTTTCAAAGTATCCACAGAGTTCAATGTATTCGGTCGGGGATGGGAGGCCATTCCAAAACATTTTTAATTGTTCCTCTGCTGAATCCCCTGAGTGATTTGGAGCTGTGTTTGGGATCTTGTCTTGCTAAATATCCATCCCGGCGTAATTCAAATTATCATGATTCTTGTCATTATTCGAAGAATTGTGAACTGAGTTAAATCTGCGCCCTAAACCAAAAAGATTGGGGTCCCGGTTTTGGCCCAACACCCAAAGCTTTATGGAAACTCCCCCCAAATTTTCAGGGGTGCAAGTGTTTTTCTTGGAAATGCTGTGTTTTTGGGAGCCATGCATAACCCCTTTTTGTTGATAAAAACTCAATCTTTGTTTCATCAGTCCACGGGGATTTTTCCCAAAAATGAAGTGGCTTGTCAAATGTGTTTTGCTACCTCAGGCGGCTTGGTTTGTGGCGTGCTTTAAAAAACGGTTTTCTTTCCATCATCTCCATACAGTTCCTTGTGCAAAGTTTGGCTGTATTGTTTTAGATGCACAGTGACACCTCTGCAGCCAAAATGATGCTGCAGCTCTTTGGAGGGGGGCTGTGGATTGCCTTGATTTCTCCCCCCATTCTTCTTCTCTGCCTTTTGTTTTTTTTTCTTGGCCCCGATTCTGGGGTTAACCCAAAAACTGTCCCTGTGGTCTTCCCCTTTCCTTACTATGTTCCTCACAGTGGAAAGACGGGAAAACTCTGGAAACTTTTTTCCTTCCTGAAAAAACTGTTAAACAAACTTTGTTTTCAGATCATTTTTAGGTTGTTTGAGGAGCCCCCTGATGCCACTCTTACGGAGATTCAAATGGGGAACACTTGCAATTGGCCATTTTAAAAAACCTTTTCTCTCATTGGGTACACCCGGTATGAAGTTCAAAAGTCGTGAGGTTACAAAACAAAAAGTTGTGCTTCAGAAAGTCATAAAAGGAGTTAGGGGTATTTAAAACAATAAAATTAAAGGGTACCCAAATTTTTGACAGTCAAAAATTTGGTTTAATGCATATTGCACATTTTGTGTTGTACAAAACCTCATTTTTAATCCGGAAAAATTTTCTGTGCCCCTAGTTTTAGTTTATCAGATTGAAAGGCTGTTGCAAAAGCCAAAAATTTTTGACTAAAATGATTAAGATTAATGGGTGCCCCAAAATTTTTCTATGACTTTATATACAATTGTAAATAGTACACTGTAGTCGAGGTAACATTTTTTTTTAAGCCAAGGGTTTTTTGTTCAAACCCTGCGGAAACTTACCTGTGGATTTTTTTTTTTTCTTTTTTAAGCACAAAAAGTCTTTAAAGTTCTTTTTTTTATTTGCATGTTTGGGTGATTACTAAAGTCCCCAAAAGGGCAGGGTAGAATGAAGCACCGGGGTTTGAACATAGTAGCTACCCGAAAGAATAGGTGGCCATGTGGACAGGACTGAGGAGCTCTCAGCCCTGGCTATCGCCGGAGACAGGGGTAAACAATGGTCATTAAAGGAGCAGCTAAGACAAAAACGGTGCAGAATTTTTGTAAAGTTTAATGGTGAAAAATGTTTTTTAATTTTCAAAAATTCCATGTCATTTTTACTTTTTGGAAAAAACCCCTTTTAAAATTAAATCGGGCTAGAATAAAAAAAGAATTAATGGGTTCTTATCTTTTTCACGGAACTATTCCAATGCTACTGGAGCTCCTATGTCCTTTGCTGGTCCTCGCAGTGGACATTTATGGGGTATTGACAAAAGCATTCCCGGTTTCAATGTCCCTCTGAATTTATTTGGAAAGATATATATAGAAGTTTTTTTTATGGAGTCTGTGAACCATGTCCTGCTCCCCTGTAAGTCATATTACAGAGCTTTTCTCCCATTCAAGCTACTAGAGAATATCTTTATAATATGGTGCCATATGTAGGCACCATGAGGCCACATTCTGTATGAAGAATCTACAGCTCGATAGTGCAGAGCCACAGGAATGCCATGTGCTGCTATTCAGACTTCTACACACTGCTTTATGTACATAAGGCTTGGAGTTTCTTCCCCTTTATCCTTAAAGGGATTGTCCAGGCTTAGAAAAACATGGCTGCACAGGATGTACCTGGTATTACAGCTGAGGTTCACTGAAGTGAATGGGCTGAGCTACAATAACAGACGTCTCCTGCGACAGAAGTGGTGCTTTTTGATAGGAATTCATTTCTCTAACCCTAGAAAACCCATGTAATAAAAAAATGCAAATAAAACTGCTCTATGTGAACAAGGTCATATGCTATTTCTGTATAAACTGTAAGACAAAACATTGCTCTGTTGTCCAATGCACCTTAGCCACATTCTTTATAACTCCGTTTTTCCCAGTTCTTGACATTTATATCTAGTTTTATTTTACTTTCCCTCTCTTAAGTCAGTTAGGATCACTATTCTATTTCAAGAAAGTGAAATGTCAGAAAACTAGATACAATGGGACAGCTTTATCAACAATGGCTAACTCTTAGACAGTGTAATGTTAGGTAGCGTTTTAAATGTGCACTTGTATATGGTTTTTCTAAATCGGGGCGCGGGTTTTTTAAAACGGTTGTTAAAACCCTTACACCTTTTTAAAGTTGGTTTATTTTTATGCCACTAATGTTCCCAAAACCCTCCCCCCGGGGATGGCCCTATAAAAAACCTATAACCGGATGCCTCCAGTCTATGGGGGCTGCCCTGTTTCTGAGGAGGTAAGGGGGAATGCCCCTTTTGTCGGACGAGGCACAGTATTGTCTAAACACATCCTAAATGTGTGTAAAGCAGGTACGACATTATTTTGGAACAAATTTTTCCCCAGAAATTCCCTTCAAAACTGCTTCGTAAATGGCCCAACAGCAAAACTCCCTTTTTTCCCCCTAGCAACCCCAAACAGAGCACGGCTTTCATTCCTCTTGACAGTTTAAGAAAGAAAAAACTGGCTTCAATTTGGGTTTTTATAGGCAAAAACCCTCTTGATTATGTACACACGGCTGATTTGGACGCTTTTTTTTTCAGCGTCCAAATCTGCTTAAAATACTCTTCCGAAAACTGCCTCATAGGTTGCATGATGAGATGAGTTTTTGATGAGGTTTTTGAGATGCTTGTTTTTGGTGCGTATTTTAGTCTGACATTCAAATTTTGTGTCAAGGGGGTTTTTGGGTGCTGAGCCGTGTCTAAAAGCTCTCCACTTTTTTCCCCGGCTGTTTACTTGCAAAAAAACCTCGGAACGGCATGTGTTTTTTTTTAGCATTGGAAAAAGGGCCCCTCGAAAAAAAGGGGAAAAAAAAAAATATTGTATAAAGACATTTTAGGAATCGATGGAAATGAACTGGAAGTGTTTAATAGTCATTTTTGGGGCGAATCCGAACCAAAACCGCATCTAATAAACGGGGGTGAACATAACTTTACTGTTACACAGTTTTGATAAATGAGGCATAATGTACAGTTGAAACCCCAGAAGTTTCCATACATATAAAAAAAGCACATCTGCATTTTTTTTCCATTTCCCGACTAAAACAGAAAAAAACCTTACCGTTTTTAGGTAATTGGGAACAAAATTATTTTTTTTTCCCAAATGGGGATAATGAGGGAGGCTTTTAAGGGTTTTTATTTACTTTCTAAAAAAGTCAAAATTTTCATAAAAGGTTTTTACTATCCCTTTTAAAGAAAATTTGGGGTCAGCCCATATGACGGGGTCATAACTTTGGAAGTTCTTATGGGGTTTTTGGCAACTTTGATTTAGAAACCCCCCCTGTGGACTTTTTTTTTTAAAGGAACCGAAAAAAATGCTTTTGTTTTGTTAACATCATGGGAAAGTAAACAAATCAGCCAAGTAAAAGGAAAAGAATGTTTACTTAACAAGTCTGGGTTTACTCGGGGGAAGTTCCCGTTATGAAATGCCTTGTTTAAACTGTAAAAAATTATACACAAATACAAATGGGGAAAGGCCAGCCATCATACCCCTCAGGAAAGGGGGGGTTCTGACAGTGATATCACCCAAGAACAAAAAACAAAAGCTTTGTGAGTGTGGCAGAGTGGAAATTGTCTTTCCACAGGAAAAGAGTATTATCAACAGGGCCAATTGCCAGGGAAGAAAGAAAACATTAAAAGTCAGATTAATGTTTGCAAATGCACACAGGAACAAAGACCTACATTTTTGGAGACATGTCCTGTGGTCTGACGCAACTAAAATCAAACTGTTTGGTCATAATGACCATTGTTACGTTTGGAGGAAAAATGTAGAAATTTGTAAGTCTAAGAACGCCATCCCAACTGTGAAACATGGGTGTGACAGCATCATGTTGTGGGGTTGTTTTGCTGCATGAGGGACTGGTGCACTTCACAAAATAGGTGGCAGCATGAGGAAAGAAGATTATGTGGCAATACTGAAGCAACAGCTCAAGACGTCAGTCAGGAAGTTAAGCTTGGACCGAAATGGGTCTTCCAAATGGACAAATGGACCACGACTATGTCAAAATGGTTACAAAGGGGGTTTAAGGATAATCAAGTCAATGTTTTGGAGTGCCCCATCACAAGCCTGATCTGGGATCTATTGAAATTTATGGGCAAAGCTGAAAAAGCGGGGTTCGAGCAAGGTGACCTACAAACATGGCTCAGTTACACCAGTTCTGTCAGGAGGAAGGGGCCCAAAAATTTCCCTTTCTAATTTTTATTGTGAGAAGTTCTGGAAGGAGATCCAAAATGTTTCACCCAAGTCATACAGTTTAAGGACAATGCTCCCAAGTACTAATGAAATGTATGTAAACGTTTGACTCTGTAGAAAGTAATAAAAATGCCTTAAATTCTCTTTCTCTCTCGCAAATATAAAGAATTTTGGTTCCTGATTGACCTAAAATGGGTAAGGTTTATTCTGATTTCATGTCGGTGAGAAAAACATGCATGTGTGTCTTATGGTGTATGTAAACTTCTGGTTTCAACTGTATTTCAGTGGCTCCGAAGTTTACATACACCAAGTTGACCATGCCTTTAAACGGCTTTGAAAATTCCAGAAAGCGATGTCATAGCTTCAGAAACTTCTGACCAACTAAATGAGATGAGATGATTTCAGGTGATTGGATGTGTATCTGTGGCAGTATTGAAGGCCTACATCTAAGGCTTATTCTCTCTTTGCTCATCATCATGGATAAATAATGGAAAAAAAATCAACCAAGACATTAACAATAGAATTGAGGGCCTCCATAAATCTGCTATGTACATGGTGGCGAAAAATTTCCAAATGCCTGAAGGAACTACATTCTGTTCAGATGGTAATGGGCAACTTTATGCACCATGGGACCATGCAGCCTATATAATAGTCAGTAAGGAGATGACTTCTGTTCTTCTAAAGGACTTTGGTGCAAAAAATACAATTCATTCCAAGAACTGCAAATGATCTTGAGAAGATGCTGAAGGAAACCGGTTCAAAAGTCTCTATATCTACAGGAAAACATGTCCTAAATCAACCTGACCTGAAACGCTGTTCAGCAAGGAAGAAACCACTGCTCCAAAACCATTATTAAAAAGTCGCTTTGCAACTGCACATGGGGACAAAGATCTTACATTTGGGAGAAATGTCCCCTAGTCTTAGACACAAAAATTAGAACAGTTTGGCAATGTATAGAGAAAAAAGGGTAGACTTCCCAACCAAAGAAAATCATCCTAACTGTGAAACATAGGAGTGATCGCATCATGTTGTAGGGGTGGTTTGCTGTAGGAGGGATCCATGCATTTGATTAAATAGAAGCATTATGAGGACAGAAGTGTGTGGAGATATTGAAGCAACATCTTAAAGGGTTTCTCTCACCATGCTGTTTCACAAAGCCACAACCAGCTTTAGCGTTGCACTGTTTTGTCATACTGTGGGTGGTTCTACAGCAGTGATTGGCATATCAACTTTGCTATTGCTAGCTGAGTCTGTTACAGTGAAATGACTGCTAGAGGTAGTAGTGCTATAGCCACAAAGCTACAGAGATCCAAGTGTTAAATATTGCTGTTAACTTAGATAAACAAGTTCCTGTGCTAGAGAGAAGACTTGGCACGGAGTGACTCACCATGGTCAGATGGCAGCTTGGAGCAATCGGAGCAGAGGTGGTCGGTAACCAAGAGAAACCGATGTACACTATTAGTAGATAAAATCTCCTTTGTTTCCAGAACAAATGAAAATCCAAACAGCAATTTATTTGGTAATAGTCATAATTTTACTTTCCCTACACCTTAAAAGCAAATCATTGTGGTAAGAAAATCTCTTTAGACAATGGCTGCAAGCATATTTCCAAAGTTGTTGTGGCAAAATGTCTGTAGGACAACAACATGATGCAGATGGAGCTTCCATCACAAAGCCCTGACCTCAATGCCATACAAAAAAATTGGGCAGAAGTAAAAAAACAAACAAACAAAAAAAAAAAACCTCGGTTCTACCAAAAGGAATGGGCCAAAATTCTAGTGGCTTACCTTAAGATGCATGTGGAAGGCTACTCGAGATAGAAAAGCAGTTTATATCAAATTCCAACCACGTACTGTATATAAACATCTGAGCCACTGGGAATGTGATGGAAGTAAAAAAAGAAATCATTGCCTCTGGTATTATTCTGACATATATCAGATTTTTTTGATTAAGTAGTAATTGTAACTGATCCAAGAGAGGGAATGTGTACTAGGATTAAATGTCAGTAATTGGAGAAAATTATTTTAGAGAGGACCTGTGTCTATTTTACTAAATACTTGGGTTTCCCATGAAATAAAAATTCTGGAGCATCTTATCTTATAACTGTGTTGTGCTGTTCCTCTGTTATTCCTTCTGTTTTCCTTCTAGGACTATATTACTGAATCAGTCAGCTGTGTATTACCATTCCAGTTTTCAGAGGGGTGTGTCCCTGTACATACAGTAGGAACACAATGTGCAGGGAACACAATCCAATATCAACAGCAAATTACTAACACTAAAAAAACAAAAACTATCAAAAAGGCACATAGGAATTTTTGGAAAAGCATTTTTGCTTCTCAGGATATATAAAACATTTTTGAGGTTCTTAGTTCACATTTTTTTATCAAAACTGCTCAAAGGGGTTTTACAATGATCTAATGTTGACGTGGGATCCTCCAAAATGGGTATTTAATCACTTTTCTAAATATATGTGATTACAAAAATTGCAGCCTGAGAGAGCTATAGGCTGCCTTACCTGCCCTTTAGTTACTTAAAAGCTTCTATTAGATACGACCTGACGAGCTGCTGGCCGGGCTTGCGCAGAGAACACTTCTTATCTGATGAAAGGGAGCTGAAGAAGCTTTCAAGGCACCGGGTAGAAATATGTTGTCTTTTGTATACAGAATCCACTAGTTGTAGTTTGATTATTTGAGTGAACATTTCACACTATCCCTTATGCATGGCTCTGTGTCTCTCGCTCGCTCAGCATGGCTTGGTTACATTAGCTAGTTAGCAGATAAGGCACGTCTTGGCAAAACCCCTTTAAGCCCACCTGTCAATCAACAAGGGGACCTCAATAAAGGTGGGAACCTACACTAACGTTACCTCTCTTAGAGCCTGTTCAGGCCTCCACACATCAGGGAGAGAAGGCTCCAGCTAAAAGTTACTCTGCATTGATTTAAAAGCCTGTTGAGGTGGGTGGAGTGCAATAAAAACTAAGAGGGGGCAGCCACTCCCCATACAAACTGTCTGGAAAACAAGATTTGGTCTGCAGATTTCCCCCCCCCCCCCCCCCCCCAAAAAAAAAAAAAAAATTTTGAAAAAAAAAAAAAAAGAGCATAGGTGCCCACTGGTGTGGCAGTAGTGTGCTGCTGATATTGGGTTGTGTTTGTATGTTACTGCCACACCAGTGTGCACCTATGCTCATTTTTTTTCAAGATTTTTTTTTTTTTTTTTGGGATGTGCAGACCAAATATTGTTTTCTACACTGTGCAGGGACACACCCCAATTGGTAATACTTATCTGACAGATTGGTAGTGAATTTTTAGGAAAGATAACAGGGGAACCTCACAACATAAAGATCCAAAAGTGTCCTATTTTTATTTCAGACTAATTTGATGTATGCCTGACTTAACTCACAAGCCACCCTGTAATATCATGCATATCACTGTAAATGTTCCACTCGAAGCTTCCCACTCTTTCTGTTCTGATGCGTCCTCCACCACTGTCAATGACCTCACATTTATAGTATAATGGACACATTAGCGGTGGTCATCAGTTACTGTGATTATTCTGTGAAGCACATGGGGGCTTTCTATTGAAGCCTAGTGGCTTTATGAACATGTCAGGTCCTCCAGAGGGAGAGAGCTCCTCTAAGCTTCCCTCCATTCTAGCTAATTGATACAGGTTCCAAACAATGCAGAGCCGCTATTCCCTCAGATCCTCCTAATAGTATGTTAAAAATCCAGTTTCTAAACCAGACAAAGCTTTGAACTTTCTCTCATAACTGAAATGTGTTTCAGGTTGAAAAAAATGATTGGAACTCTGATACAGGAAAACATGTAATTTAGGCCTGGGTCACATCTGTGGCAGAGGTTCCCAGAATCTGTATAATATGATGCTATTTTTTCCATTAAAATGACGGATTGCGTTGTAGCTGGTGGGGACCATCATGAAACTAATCTGGATTCACCTGTGCAATAAAGGTCCCAAATGGAACCTCAAACACCAACGTGAGGTTGGCCTTGGACAGCCATGTGATACATTGCAGGGGCATCTATACCTCCTGTGCAGGTGCGGTCGTGCTGTGACACAGGCTGGTAAGACCTGTCTGACCTGAACCTCCAAAAAAGTTGGAGGATTGTACATACCTCCCAACTTTTAGAGATTGCAAAGAGGGACACATCAGGCCACGCCTCTAACCACACCCAAACACATGACCTCACACCTCAGCACGCCTCCAACCACGCCCAAACACACACATGCCAACGTTTCAGATAGCCAAAAAGGGACACATTTTCAGAATTGCATTGTAGCCAATGATGAAATATTAAGTAAATTATGTAATATACAGCGAGAAAGCGATCAGATACTTTTTAAAACAAGATAGTTTGATGCAAATCTGTTTCCTAATTGAAAAAGAGGGACATTTATAGAGCTCAGAGGGACCTGGGTTAAAAATAGGGACTGTCCCTCCAAAATAGGGACATTTGGGAGGTATGGGATTGTATTGCTTGATTTTGTCACATCAGGCTGAGACTTGTTGTTCTACAAAATCTGAGTCACTTGAAAGGGCAGGAAGGCGGTAAAGACTCCTAATTACTGAAACAGACAGAGGGAGGAGCGCAGGCTTTTTATTTTCACTCGCACTATTCATTTTCATCTGTGTTCATGGATTTGTAGGTTGATGTTTGGACAGGAAACTTGAGGACAAGTCATGATTTCCTGCTGCATGTAAACACAGAAGGACTCGCCTGTAATGTATAATCCATTATAGCGCTGCATGCCTGCTGTCTTGGGGTCAGATGATTTGATTGAGTCAGATCTTTCCTTGGATTTCTATATTAAGTCACTTGCACACTCATGCCACCTGCACCTCAAAAACATCTCTAAAATCCACCCTTCTCTTACTGTGAAAACAGCAAAACCTCTCATTGTGGCAATGATTCATACTGTGGGCTGTAACTCATCACAGTCAGGCTCCTTTTTTTTGTCCAGCCGTTACATGGATGCCTCCACCCTGTGCCAGTCACTGCACAGATCGCCTATCCACTTTAAAATACAACTTTTAACTTAAAGGGGTTGTCTCATCTCAAAGTTTCATAGGATGCATGAATGAAATAATGCTGCTTGGCTCTGTCACTTCCTGGTCAAGCTGTCTGTAATTAGCATATGAGCTCCGTGTATTCAGACTTCTCTGTTTATTCGTCTAGATTATCTAAATTACCTTCTCTGAGGTCCAGAGAAGCTTCTGAGCTAATAAAATTTGTCTTTTTTTGTCTGAAAGATCAGATAACCCACAGGCTCTCACACTGCTGTGACCTGTGTGATGAAGTCCCTCCCTGCTATCAGAACAAATAGCAGGGGAGAAGGAGTACACAGGTCAGTCACTTGGGAAACCTGAGAGCCCTCAGAAGATGATAAAATCACTTGTAGCTCCTTAACAAAAAAAGATGAACAACACAATATATTTGGAAAACGTCTTCATTTAGTGTTCCCTACATTTTAAAAGCTATTCTTTGTAGTGAGACAACTTCTTTTAAAGGGGTTGTCTCATCTCAAAGTTTCATAGGATGCATGAATGAAATAATGCTGCTTGGCTCCGTCACTTCCTGGTCAAGCTGTTTGTAATTAGCATATGAGCTCCGTGTACTCGGACCTATGATAATTAGATAAATCTCATGCTGTCAGGACCAGGGAAGCTTCTGAATTTAAGTAAACAGTAATTACCTCTTTTGTCTGACCGATCAGATAACACACAAGCTCTCACAGCTGGCCGTGACCTGTGTGATGACATCACTCCCTGCTATCAGATAGAACAAACAGCAGGGTAGAGAAGTACAGAGGTCGGTCACTTGGGGAACCAGAGAGAGCACAGAAGGTGAAAAAAATCACTTGTAGATCCTTAACAAAAAAAAAAAAAAACGCAATATATTTGTAAAACATCTTTATTTAGCGTTCCCAACATGTTGAAAGCTAATTTTTGTAGTGAGACAACCCCTTTAAGCACAATGGTCTGTACAATGTTGCATCTCCCTACCCTTCTCATCTGTCTACCAGCCTACTTGTGCTCTACATTCTGCCAGTGATCGAAGACTAACATCGTTCATGGTCTGAACCTTGCATTCCCATCTTAAAGGCTTTTCTCACACTGTGCTAGTTCTCCTGGACAATGAAATGAGTGATTGCTTGTGTGAGATTTCCTACTTTTATAACTTGTGTTTTCACCAGTTGTCATTGTCACTGCTTGTCCAAGTTGGGGACATGTATACAGGTTCGCTTAAGCATGTTAGATTGCAGTGACCTTTATTTGGTAGGCTATATCTGGGTTATTAGATAATCAACCCAACCCAAAGGTGTTGTCTCACTACAACAATTGCTGCTTTTTATGTTAAAGATCTTGCAAAAACAAGTTACTTTGCAATATATGTCCATTAACAGTGTCCTACCTATTCTGAGATATCCCCTCTTGTATGGGCTGCATCAGGTCACAATAGCTGCAGACTTGTGCTCTCTCTCCGGATAGGCTGCCAGAACTGGTCGCTATAACTACAGACCTGGCGTCTACTGCAGCCTAGTGAAAGCCAGTAAACACGCCCCTGAATTCAAATTAAACCAAGAAAACAGGACTGAGGTAAGATGAATCAATGTAGTGAGACAACCCCTTTAACATTATACATAAAAGAAGTACTGATAAGCGAGTGTTAGCTTGTGCTTATATCCTGCCTTCCCAAGTAGAAACATAGAAAAGCAGTACAATCACCACCTTGTAACCATCTTTAGTTATCCTCCTTGCATTTCTCCTTTTGTGGAGTTGAATCGGTCTAAATAATAAATATATTAATACACCGCTCGGCCTCTGAGCTCCTCCTGCCTTTTATCCGGAGGTGTTTGTGGGGGTATGGATTGCTCCCATCCCATAGCAGCAATACTTCACACGATGCCTACCAAAATATATTCAAGGAAGCGTTTGCCCACCTAACACCTTACCCTAAGCCGCCAGTAGTACAGCGATGCTTTTGTACCAGATTAATTCCCTTGTTGTTTGAGCAAACATGGTGTCCTGCCAGCGATGGGATTGCAAAACCGTGTTGACAAGAGCAGCGGTTCCATGCTTGAGACTGGAGATCTGCACAAGCTCAAATATTTCCAGCAAGAGGACCGATGTGTTTACTTAAGGCTTTACCAATTACTTATAGACCTGATAGAAATGCAGACTGTTATATATTTAACCCCCTCTGTTTAAAATACGTTGATTGCATAGGAGCAGGAGAAAATAAGTGTTTGGCGCAGTGTGGTCATGGACTGCTAACCGTGGTGCCAGTTAGTATTTTTTATAATGTAATCATAGTGGTCTCTTAACCTATGTTATTAAAGGGGTTGTCCCACCAAAGACCTCTATCATAGGACAGGTGATCAATGTTGGGACTCCCACTGTACTCGGCTATTTCAGTTGATCCCATACACTTTGAATGGAGTTTTGGTACAGATAGAAATAATTAAAGATATAAATATAGTGCTATATATCTGAGAGCCCACATAGTAGTGGTAGGTAGCAGAAAAACCCCATTATCTACATAATGGTACAATGTTCTTGCACTTGAGCGGACCTCCTCAAGCTCTGAGCGCAATCGTTGCTACCTGCTACTGCTATAATTACTCCCATGACCCAATCGGTCAGACATGTATCCTGTAGATCGGTGATAAATGTCTTTTGGTGGAACAACTACTCCTTTTAGTTAAAGGGGCTGTCTTGCTACAAAGATTAGCTTTCAACATGTTGGAAACACTAAATGAAGATTTTTTTCCAAATATATCGCGTTGTGGTGTTGTTTTTTTTTTTTTTTTTTTTTTTAAAGGAGCTACAAGTGATTTTATCACCTTCTGATGGCTCTCTCTGGTTCCCCAAGTGACCGACCTGTGTACTCCCCCCTCCCCCTTGCTGTTTTTTCTCTCTGAGGGCAGGGAGTGATGTATCACACAGGTTGTGGTGGCAGCAGCAGCACAGAACTCTGGACAGTGAGAGCTTGTTTTTTTATCTGATCTTTCAGACAAAAGCCAGTAATTACTGCTGTTTACTTTAACTCAGAAGCTTCCCTGGTCCTGACAGCATACGTTTTCTAATTAGCAGAGGTCTGAATACACAGAGCTCATATGTAATTAGGGCAGTTTGACAAGGAAGTGACAGACAAGCAGCATTATTTCATTCATGCATCCTATGAAACTTTGAGATGAGACAACCCTTTAAGGACAACTATTGTTGAGACCAAAAAACTACAGAAAACCACTGGTAATTGGTTCTGAAGCCCCAAAATGTCACCCAGTGTAATGAAAACTGAAGCTGAAAGTAGATGAAGCAGATAACTAATACAGATAAAGTGCATCCTTACATACAACATCAGAGAGCTGCTGGAAATCAGAAAAAGAAAATGGGGCCCTCACCTGGTGTAACGGTTTATGACGTGATTCTGACCATTCTACGCGTTCCTCAGGGGTGGAATGCTGGCTATGCGGATGCTCTGGGCCCCCCCGAGAGCGTCTATGGGGTAGGTAGAGCATAGTAGCCGAAGTGCAAGACAGAGCATGGGCAGCGGTGACTGTTCACAGCAGAGTATAGTCATAGACAAATAACGCAGTCCCAGACAGGTAACGGACTAGGTACAGCAGCAGAGAACAGCAGGCAGTAGCAGACTGGTACAGCATCAGGAACATCAGTAAGTAATGTGCAGGGTTAATACAGGTTCAGCAAACAGGGGTTAAGCTCCAAGGAAGAACATCAACTAACTGAGAATGGTTGCAAGGTCAGGAAGTTCCTTAAATACACAGAGGCCATAGGTCAAGAGTCAGGAAATTGAAATACTGTCCCTTTAAATATCAGAAGGCTCCTGCAGATGTCCTAAAGGAGTGCGCGCACATTCTGAGGAAGCCAGAGAGGATGGAGACGCGGGGGGCGCTGCCAGGACACAGAGGTACGGGACCAAGTGACACAGCCGCTGCACCCCCATACATGGAGCCGCAAGGGCTCGGACCACCCAAAGGAGCCACTCGTCCTGGCACATGTAAACAGCAGGTACAGGACATGTAGTACCACACTCTACAGTAGAGAGGAACTACTAGACCACCAATCACTGCATGCACTGCACTAATACAGATGTGTTACAAGTAAAATGTTCATGGTAATTGGTTGGCTCTTCAGTCAATCCCATGTACTGCAGTGTCTGGGACACTGTTTAGTGTGGTTTCAAGATACAACAACCCAGGGAAGACCATTTTATGGTGAAAATATTGTATCCTGAGGCCATTGGAACTTAAGGGACTGCTATAGTACAAAACATTTAGGCCATGTCCCCACGGCATCGGTTTGCGGCTGCAAACTAACACACCGGGCCGCTATGGAAAACCCGTGCCGCAGTCCACACTGCACGGGTTTTCCGACGAGCGGTTTTTCAGACCGCCGGCCGCCTGAAAAACATTGAACATGTTCATTTTTCCGTCCGGTTTTCGGACAGAATATGAACAAGTGAATGTGAAGGGGGAGGGCTAATCGCGGAAAAAAGCTGTCCTCCAACGGCCATATGCACGGCACAAAAACCGGACAAATACTGGTCAGATAAACCGACCTGTATTTGTCCAGTGCCGGGTAAACAGCCCCTTTAAAGTGAAGTACTTAATGTATGATGAAAGTTCTGAAACTATTCTTTTTCAATCCCTCTCCAATACAAGACCTTTGCTTACTTTCAATAATGAACCGTGCTTATTTACTTTTAGGCCTCGTTCACACGGCTTATTGCCAACGTAATTGCGGTGATGGATTTCGCCCCGCAATTACACCGGCAGCTCGCCGGCCCCATAGACATTCATTATTCACGGCACGCTGTAAATAATGTGCATGTCACTTTCTCCCCACTCAGCGGATTCGCCGAGCGGGGAGAGGAGACAGAATCCATAGTTCTCCATGAGAACTATGGATTACCTTAAGGACAGAGACGGATTTCAGCCGTACTGCAGCACAAATACGGCGCGCAGTCCGGCTGAAATCGGCGCCCAAATAAGCCGTGTGAACGAGGCCTTAAACCAGTTCAAGCCTAAATGTATGTCCACATGACGAGTAAAATTTACTCATTGGATTATCGGCAGATTCTACAATTGCAACCCGCGTCAGACGATGTGGTTTGTAACAAGTATTGAATGTGGATTTTAGGTCGCTTTATTCCAGTGGATTCACAATCCGAAAACGAGTCCCATTCAGGTGTGTGGGGTTTTGTACACGGATCCACATGTGGAATACAACGAAAGAATGAACATGTTCCAAGTTTTGGGGTTTTCCTTTTTTTAACTACTAAAAACAGACAGTGAAAATATGTGTTTTATGGACTACAACATGTATTTTCTGTTGAGGTCCATGGGGATAATTTACTTTTGGTTTTTAGATGAGTATTTGAAGTTGGAATCAGTGGTGGGTGAATGGGCGCTGTGATACTCACACTGGTCCAGCCGCCCTCTTGGACTGTCCTGGGGTATTTAGCTCTCAGATCGTCTCTTAGGTAAGCAAGCACACCGACACCAGGCTTCCATTTAACCTCAACTAGTTTTATTTAGGCACAGGAGACCTACAGAAACCGAACAAATCAAAACCTCGGCCATCTGGCCAATAACTAAACTGTTATAGAGACCCGCTCTATCAATACCTTGGCCTATCGCGGAGCACCATAAACACTTTACCCACACTGGGGTCAGACTTCTCTCCAAGCCTCTGGGGGCCAGAGCTTCTAGTCAGCTCCACTGCTGCTCCACACTGCCAGGGGGAAATCACGCCCCCTGAACACCTGCAGTACCAGGCTTTTTATAGGCCTCCAGGGATGTTCCAAAAGCCTGACCTGGAATGCGGGAACAGTCTGCCACCCAATGCTATGACCGTCTCAGGAAAAGCCAGCCGATAACAACTGCATCGCAGCCATGCTATATACATGTGTCAGCAACGTACGACTACTGACGCCAAATAGCTGGCTTCCCCTACTGAGACCAGGTCCTCGGTGGCACATCAGCAGTAAAACACCTGTACTCCACCTACTGCCAGAAATCTGCGAAATCTAAGGTCGCTCTGCCACAGCCCTTATACTTACAGTTGCGATTGTTACACTGCAGGTATATGAACCAAATGCATTAGCTGCACATTAATCTGTCTGGGTAATTCTCTGTTTAAATTCCTTTTTAAGCCACCATTTACACACCAGGCAAGGCTCCCAACCTAGGCTGCACCATGTTCCACTACATAGGCACACAGTGATATGTCACCTATCGACTTCCATTGTAAAATAAAACAGAAGAATACTGTAGAAAGTATTTATTCACTTTAAAGAGAACCTGTCACATATATTATGCCCCCCTTGCTGAGGGCAGAACAAGCTAGTATCAGACCTGGTGTTTCCAGCACGGTGTCCCCTATTCTGTAAGATGCTGGAGTTTTCGTGTATTTAATGCTCAAATCTGCAGTTTTCAGCCAGAAGAGTCCTTCAAAGAGTCCTTTTTTTTTCAAACCCGCCCACCTGAGGCTAGCCCCGCACACCTCAACTGATAAACCTATTACTTTGAATAGGTAGAAACATGTGAATAACTGTCAGTGGGTGGGGCTAGCTTTTGGTGGGCGGGGCTAACACCCATTCATCAATGAGATTTGAGGGGTAAATGCTCTAAAACTCCTGCATCTTACAGAATAAGGGGCACAGTGCTGGGAACAGCAGGTCTGACATTAGCTTGTGCTGCCCTCAGCAAGGGGAGCAGAACCTATGTGACGGGTTCCCTTTAAACCTTTGCACACCTTTTTTTTGCCTTCCATTTGGATACATTTGCTGCTATGGATAGGTTTTTGGCTTACATGCCAGGAGTAGATCTATATTTTGACATGAACAAGACTTCCATAAAATGTTTGTGTGGGATGCAGAATTTGTAGCCTAAACTAAATGGAATTGTAGACCATTCTCTGTTGTGTGAACAGGTCAGTATAGGTTTTCAGCTTCTGGATATAAGCAAGAATGTTTCCACTCATTGACAGCAAGCACATACCTTGAATAGGGAAAGAATTGAAATGTATATTTTTAAAAGTTATAAAACCTTTTGCATTTCATTTAAACAAGATTGAAGGAATAACCGTGCACAGTGCAGTCCTGATTTACTACTATGTGTTTATTTAGAGCTAATGCATTGTACCACTGAGCATTTCTCTCATCTCTAAGAGAAGGCTGCATTCCTGTTAGACTTGCAGGTGTTGCATATTCATGGTAATTCCATTCTATTCTAGTTTTAGAATATTTTAGAAGATGCCTTTGTTCTCATAGATGTGCACTTGTAGTACCCTCCCCGCATGATAGATCTGTATTAGTCACTATATCGTAAGTGCTTCCATTAAAAAGTCAATAAAGTTGCTGGTCGATTTTGCTGGCTTTGTTTTCATATTGCTGCTACTACAAAGTAACTTTTCGCAGTTGATGGGAGTTGTCATTAACTTTTTTTTTTCTACCTTTTTTAGCATAATTTGTAAAGGATTTAAAGATACATAGACCTATTGGGCGACATGTATGAATTGGGCTATGCCAGTTTTCTGATGTAGTTTGTGCCAAAAAGAATGTATGAACAGGTGCACTCCAAACTTTGGCGCCATAAGTCCCTTTGTAATGCCCCAAAAACACTTCTTTTTTTAGTGTGGCAAAGATTTGGGGCTTTCTGGGGGAGTCTCATCACATTCAAAGAAGTAGACACATTTCTGATTCTTTGATGCCAAACCTAGGCTCAGAACATTTAAAACGGCCATACCAGGTTAATTAACATTGATGTGGGAATCTTGCAAATTAAATAAACATTTTCACTATTCATCATTATTACAAATTCTGCACCATTTTTGTTTTATCTGCTCCCTTAGAGATCCATAGTGTACAGCTCGTCTCCAGGGGATATGACCAGTGATGAGAGCTCCTCAGTCCTTGCCCCACATGCTCAGACATCACCTCTCTTCATAGGCAGCTACTGTCAGTCTCTTCCCTGCTTAGTAATCGCACACACTCACTGCTGAGTGTTCAACCTCAAGTGCTGTTATTCTACTCCCATCCTCTGTACTCCTTAGCAATTAGTCAAACAATGCAAATAGATAAAAAGAAACTTCAATCGGGTATGTGCACCGAGGAAAAAACAATCCACATTTGGTTCCTGCAGGGATTTGGACCTAGGACCCCTGTGCTGAAAGGCAGAAGTGATAACTACTCCATTGTAGCTACTCACAGCTCTTTCCTTAAACAGACCTTTTGTTTGTCTAGAGTGAGCATACTGTGGGGGAAGGCATGGTGATGTCAAGCCTGCTGAATCACATGATATGCAGTTGAAACAAATCACACACACCCTTTTGAATACACTGAAGGCTGGTGCAGGACTAACCAGGCATGAAATGCCTTCATGGTAAAACCCCTTTAAGGGCAACCATGTATAGGGACAGGTGGTGTTCTGTTAACCAAAAGGCACAAAAAATATTGTTCCATTTGGCTACAAAAATAACAAATTTACAGCATATATTTTTTATTTATTTGTAAGTAGAGTGATTCTCGCTTCTATTCCCACCTAACCAGTGCCTGATCGCTGCCTTCTATGTTCTTCTATGTATGGCAACATGTATAATACTAACCAAACCACACAAGATTTTTTAACCAGGACAAGGAGGCATCCTCTACATCATCTTAGACGAGGATTCTTTATAGTAAGAGCCTGGTTCACATCTGGGTCGGAGGTTCCATCTATAGTCTCTATAACCGTTTAACGATGTCCATGACCTTTTAAGTTCAGCACGCTGCGCTATATTTTCTGTAATTTCCAATTTGATGTTTGGAAGGGAACCAGCCTTTACGCAAAAGATGGCACTGTTTTTTTTTTTTTTTTTTTTTTTTTTTTAATTTCGATGAAAAAAAATTAAAAAATGCAATTCTCTTACTAAAAATTCAGTGAATTATTCAAGTAAACTGCAGTGTATTGATTTCGGTTAAAGGTACTGTTACTATTTTTCTGAAGAAATGCTGTGCTCTTGTTTCATTTCTGTGATGAATACAGAAAAAAAAGTATATCTGATGGAGGCGGCTCAAAGTTCATTGGAAGCCGTGTGTGTTTGAGGTCTGCATGAAGCCTCTAGAACAGGTAGGCACAAGCAGTAAACCCAGAGAGCTGTGGTTACTTGGCATTGCTACTGGCACAAATAATGGGAATGGTGCCTGGCTGCTACTTTACATCCCCTGAGAAACAGTCTCTACTTGCAGGGCAAATCTGTCAGGGCTGCTCATTACCTTGGCAGCAGATGCTAGGTAAGGAGGAAGAGGAATCCTTGCATGGCCAAGAATCCCATGAGCAGGCGCAGTGCAAAGCCAACAGGGACTGGCTGTAATTTTCCTCTCTGCAATACACCACCTCTTTTACTACTTGGTTGCAGGTCCTCTGAGACAAGGCTTACTGAAATATGCAGTATACATTTACTCTATCCTTATTTAGCCTTTATATGGGTCAACAAATATGCTGTATCATAGAAAAGTACAGTTGTGGAAAAAAATTGAGACCACAGCACAGTTGTCTAAAAACCAGCATCTCTTCATGTGTGACGGCCATTCCTTTCCAGTGTCAGTTGAATTTCAACCAAAGTCCACCTCATTCTACTTAATGTGCTTCTGATTAGGTGATCACCTGAACCAAATCTTATTTAATGAAGGAAAGTATAAAAAAACACTGCTGTGGTCTTCATAATCCTCTTGCAATAGGACAAGCTGGATATCAAAACAAGTGCTAGAAATAGGAATTTGCTAGGAATTTGAATGAAAAAATCATGGTTATTCCACCAAAAATTTATTTCTGAACGCTTCCCGACTTAAAACATTAGTCTTATTGTTTCTAAAGAAATATGAACTTGTTCTCTTTACATTATTTGAGGTCTGACAGCACTGCTTCCTTTTTATTATTTTGACTATTTCTCATTTACTACAAATAAATACAAATTTTTTTGCTTTGAATTTCAGAGACATGTTGTCAGTAGTTTATATAATAAAATAACAATGTACATTTCTCTCCAAATTTACCATTGAGGAGTGAAATCAGAGAAACTGAAAATTTTGCAGTGCTCTATTTTTTTCCAGAGCTGTATATGAAACCTACTTGTAATGGTAGCGAGTCCCCAGAAATGCAGTCCAAATTAGGTTACTGTAAAGAGTACAGTGGTCACTTAAGATACAATGGCCTCAGGCTGCAATATTTTCAACATACAGTGTCCCAGGAAAGACCATTGTATGTTGAGTGTGGTTTCAAGATACAATGTCTCAGACACGGATTCCACCAATTATGATGAACATTTTACTTGTAAGAGTAGATTCACACCTGTGTAGTGAAATCAGTTATTCCTTTGTTTTTTAGGGCCTCAAAACAGAACTGAAACGGACGGGAATGGTCTCGTATTTATTTTCAATGGGTTTTTAAAATCATCAGTTCCGTTGTGCTCCATTCAGCTGCTGCTGTTTCTGTATTAAAAAAACAAAAAGAAAACGGATTTCTGACGAAACGGAGCACAACTGAACTGATTGAAATCGATCCATTGAAATGGTCTTTGTTTGTATCCATTTTTCTGTCCACTTAAAGGATCCTTTTTTAATTCCTGCACATGTGCAGACAGATCGGACTAAAAAAATTATATTTATTTAAAACTGTTGAAAAAATGGCGCCAAACTGATTCCAAGATATGGTTTTTTTTAACCCCTTAACGACCTTGGGCGTATCAGTACGTCCCAGGCAGCTAAGGGGCTTTGCAGGGGGATCGCTCGCGACCCCCCCGCACAGCGCCGGGTGTTAGCGGCAAATCGCCGCTAACACCCAGCAGTAACGGTGCCGGCGGGTGGCTCTGCCTACTGGCGCCGTTTTACCCATCAGGCGCCGCGGGAAAGATGGCCGCGGCCTCTGAATTAACGCCGATCGGTGCCGCGCACCGATCTGTGCGGTGATCGGCATAAGCGCAGCTATGCTGCGCGATCCGATCACCGGGCATTGTGGTGGGGGCCTTGTGAAGGCTCCGTCACTTACCCTGGCCGGTTTGCCCCACTTCCGTCCGCAGACAGGAAGTGGGGAAACCGCCATCTTTGTACACCCTAATGCATTGCCTATGCAATGCATAGGTTGTATTAACAATCAAGTCAACACAGGTGGCCTCAATGTTACAGTAAAAAAAATAAAAAAAAAAGTTTTTAAAGTACAAAAAAAAAAGTATTAAAAGTTCAATCGCCCCCTTTCCCCATTTTACAAATAAATCATTTATAAATAAAAAGTTACACTATATTTGGTATCGCCGCGTCCGAAAAAGTCCGATCTATAAAATATAACATCATTTATCCGTACGCTGAACACTGTAGAAGAAAAAAATTCCAAACGCCAAAATTGCGTTTTTTGGTCATTTTACGTCGCTCAAAAATGGAATAAAAATGATCAAAAAGTCCGCATGCATTCCAAACTGCTAGTGATAAAAAGTACACTTCAGCCCGCAAAAAAATGCCCCCTCACTGACGTCCGTAGGTGTTAGTACAAAAAAGCTATTGGTTGCACAAAATGCGCCGTGGCGCAAATTTCAAAAATAGAAAATGTTTGGAATTTTTTTACGGTACCAAAACATAACAGAAAACCTACATGTTTGGTATTGCCGGATGCGT
This sequence comes from Phyllomedusa bahiana, assembly GCA_025379985.1. Taxonomy (NCBI): domain Eukaryota; kingdom Metazoa; phylum Chordata; class Amphibia; order Anura; family Hylidae; genus Phyllomedusa; species Phyllomedusa bahiana. Next base: position 137,472 of record JAODAL010003854.1, on the reverse strand, counting down.
AACAACTGTAGAATACAGATAACACATTATATTTACCGAAGATTGAACGCCATAAAAGCAAAACCCCCGCAAACATGGCGAAAATACTTTTTTTTTTTTTACAATTTGTCCCACTTGGAATCTTTTTGCGGTTTCCCAGTATATTCTATAGTATAGTGAATAACACCATTAGAAAGTACATCTTGTCCCGCAAAATAAAAGCCCTCATGTGTCTATGTAGGTGGAAAAAAAGAAGTTATGGCTTTCAGAAGGCGAAGAGGGAAAAAACGAACGTGTCACAAAAAAAAAACAACGCCTGGTCCTTAAGGGGTTAACTGTTAACTGCGAATGATCAATTAACAGTTTATTATACTTGTTAGTGTCTGGTCATTTTTTTTTTTTTGTATTATGTACAATCGTTAAATTGGATGACTGGGTTGAAGTAAATTGTATGTAAGTCGGAACAGGTAGATTTATTAAATGAAATTCCTTTTTTTTTTTTTCTTTAGTTTTGGATGGTACAGGGAACAGTTTTTACATGTGTTTTGCTATCTGTGCCCTTTTTTAGAAGATTTTACTTTCTGAATCTCATGTGCAGCTGTGGCATGCTGGCACTTGGTTATCATGGGGCATGAGTCTGTTTTGAATGTCAGCGACGCCCCATAAGTCTCCGTTTGTAAGGGCTTGTTCACACAACGTTTTTGTGATCCATTTTACGGATCTAACAATTGTCAGTGTGATTAACATTGCTTTCAATGGCAAAAGCGCATCGCTGTTCACAAGCGATGGGATCGCCGGGTCCGCTTTTCGGATCCGTTTTAGGAATTGACATGTCAATTCTTCTTGCGTTTTATGCAAGAGAAATCCCCATAGGAAATAATGGAGTGCGCTTTTGGCATCCCGAAAGCGGATCCAAAAGCGCAGCATACATTTTGGGTGCGTTTTGGATCCGCTTTCAATGCCAAAAACGCATTCGTAAAACGCATTGGATTTAAATTAAATATAAAATTTGAATATTATGTTTGGGTTATATTTTGTATCATTTTAATGGGAGGGCTAATTTTTCTGATTCAATGTGCTATTGGAAAATGCCTTCATTCTACATGGGTAACGGAGAGGAGGATAATGTCAGTCCCACAGCCCCAGCATACCCCGGATGCACATGGACGCCGGGTCTTTTGAGTTTGAAAACTATTGGTTGCTTTAGGACGAAAAAAAAAATAGGGGGGGGGGGCAGGTTCTAAAATCATAGGTGTATGTACAGTTGATTGACACTAGGTAAAAAAAGGGTTTTTTCTTGGTCATTGATAGGTTATATTATATTTAAATTGCAGTATGATAGGTTGATTTAAATAAAGCATTGAAAAAACTGATCCGTAAAACGCCTCCAAAAAAAGGATCAGCTGTTGAGTTTTCTGGATCCGCTTTTTGGATGCAGTTTGCATCCAGTTTTCGCAGGTTAAAAACGGATCCGCAAAACGGATCCAAATCGTCGCGTGAACAAGCCCTAACTGGGGACGTATATAAGTGGGGGACTGCCTGTATTTCAAAATGCAGGGGTGAATTCACCCTAAAACCTTTCTATAATTGCATGCAGTGATTGGCTGTCTGGTAGCGCCTCTCTATGGTACAGTGAGGTACTAGATGTCCTGTACCGCTCTTTACATGTGCCAGGATAAGTGGCTTCTTTGGGCACTAGGTAAAGGCCCCAATTTTTTTTTCTGAAACATTGGGGTGAATTGTGAAACAAAACATACTTGCGCCATGTCTGCAGGGGTGTTGGTTTTTATGGCGTTCACTCTTTGGCATCAATGATGTGTTACCTGTATTCTGCAGGTTGACACAGTTCTGGCAATACTAAATATGCAGGTTTTTCTTTGTTTTAGTACTGTAATAAAAAAAAAAAAAATTCTCTATTTCTTAAAATTGCGCTGCAGCACCATTTTCTACATCCAATAGCTTTTTTTGTTCTTCAACCTATGGACCGGAGTGAGGGTGCATTTTTTGGGTTGCAGTGTAATTTTTATTGATACAATTTTGGGATTCATGTAACTTTTTGATCACTCCAATGTTTGGGAGACGTGACATCACCCCCCACCTCCCCCAAAAAAATAAATAAATAAATTTAAATAAATAAAAAATTAAAAAACACAATTTGGGTGTTCATTTTTTTTTTCCACAGTGTACCAAGTACTTCTTAATGATATATTTTAATCTGATTTTTACAGATGTGGTTATACTAATTATATGTAAAAAAAAATGTATTCTTATTTAGAAAATGGCAGAAGTGGGATGATTTGAACTTTTAGTATTCTTATACTTTTTAAAACTTTTTTATATATATACATTGAATTTAGTCTCCATAGGGTACTTGACCACTAGGGGACTTGATTGCTAGTCCACCCTTCTGCATTATATTAACAATACAGGAGGGTGTACCAAGATGGTGGTTCAATTATTTCCTGCTTGTGGCAGCCGCTACCCTCCTGCTATGTAGCGGACTTTCTGAGTAAGCCCACTATATAGGACCTTAGTGGCATTATCACATACCTATGTCAATAAGGGGCAAAATCCGCAGCATGTCAGTTTCTATCTTGGGTTTCTTAATAGAATAGAATTGAATGGAGTAAAATCTTAACTAAAATTTGCACCAAAATCTGGATGACCAGTTGCATGTTTTTCCACGCAGATTTACCTGCAGATTTTTTGCAGAAAATTTCCACAGCAAGTCCATCCCGCTTACGTTACCCTGAGGCTCACACCACAATGCCTTAAAGCGGTACTGTACATAGGCGAGCAGCCCCCTAGCAAAGTTCAAAATCTCATAGTGCTGTCTTGCCACCATGGAGAGTAGGGCTTGATGTTTGTTTTCCTCTCCACAACTGAAACATGAGCCTAAGACCTCCATTCACAATAAGCATCAGTCAGCTGAACCCACTGGTTTTAGCAGGTCCTTCTCTAGGCCAACTGTGTGTATGGCTGCTTTCCCACAGGTAATATCGGGGGAGGGAAGGTTTGTACATGTTGAATTTCAGCAACAGATTTTTTGTTTTTCATAGACAAATGCCACCATCAGAGGTTTTTAACAATGGCTTTCCTCTTTGAAAACACATGCACGCTTAGCCCAACCAAGGGGTGCTACTGACCAAAAGCCAATGAAGGGAAATGGGCTTATTAAGGTATAGTCTCTACTCCCTTGTTTGCTAAAAATGCAGTTACTCTGGAGAGGAGAGTCCTGTGCAGGTCCTTGCTGCAAAGGAATGAAGAGGATAGGATCCCCCAGAGCTCAGCCCTATCTCTAAGGGCCCCCGACCTAGAGGTACAGAAATAAACAGCAGTGCAGGACCATATGGTAGATGAGGCTACTTAACTGTTTAAATGTTGCATCTGAACACATTTTCTGGGTAAATGCTTACAACATATATATTTAATAGATTTCTCTGATGTTTGCCATACAATGGCTCCATACACACCCACTCTGCAGGCTGTGCTATAGCATACAGCAACCAAGCATGAAACCTGATCTATACTAGTCAAAAAAACACTCCAAAGTCCATATTTGCAGCTCAATGGCTCGACTAGACTGGACCCAAAAGCAGGCAACTCTGGCCCATATGCTACTTGGGGAAAAATAAGCAGGTGCAGGTAATTGCTGAGCAGTAGCTCACACACCCCACCACTAGAGGAAGAATTAGATGACAAAAAACTGCACATTAAATGAATACCTGTTCACACCAGTATGCAAAAAAAGCAAAAGTATAAAACATGGGAAGATTACACAAATGGAAAAGTACCAATAGAACAACCACTCACATGCCCTCCATGCATGAGGGGGGTGGTTGCTTGTACTACAATTGTATAGAAATAAGGTGATACATGTGGTGCGCCATGCAGGCTTACAACCTATTAGTGACACCTATACTATTAGATTAGGCGAGCTGCCCCGCACTTTCTGGGTGTCAAACAAAATACAGAGATCCTCCACTCCCCAGAATTCTTGGGCAGATAAAAAGTGACATATTGGAAAAATATTAAATATGAGGTATTAGTTGGTATAGTGGCTACAGTACGCAAGCTCGCAACCGCCATCAACGGTCCATGTCTTGCGAGTCCCTACTCTAACTCTCCAAAGGCCATATTCAAAGCTCAATAGCTGGACTAGACTGAACCCAGTAGTAGGCAACTCTGGCCCATATGCTGCTTGGGAAAAAATAAGCAGCTGCAGCTAATTTCTGAGCAGCAGCTCACACACCCCACCACTAGGGGAACAATTAAATGATAAAAAAAAAAAAAAAACTGCACATTAAATTAATACCCGTTTCACACCAGTATGCAAAAAAGCCACAGTATAATAGTATGATCTATACTACTCCGAATTCAAAATAACACTTGGCCTTTGGGTAATGGGTGCCTATGGATGCTTTTAGCATTTACACCGGGATTTCCAGGTGCACATGAATCCTCAGTATGTTATAGGGCCACTCTCCTAGCTAGGCACTTTTATAGTAATAACTTCTCTGTTGATGCTGCTAGGTTATGGACTGGCACAATAATATAGATAATTCTTCAGACAAGTGGTATTGTCTTCTGATTCGTGTGTATTGCTGTGATTGGGCTAGACATCTTTTTGGGGTCGTCTGTGAGGAAAACCACAAGGCCGCATACATCTGAAGAATTTACTGTAGTATTTTCTTTAATACATCCTTGATTGATGTTATCCATTAAAGTCGATACCAAATGACTATTATAAGCAAAGCAGTGGCCAAGACTGCAGCCAGCTCCATCTCAAGACGGCTCTCTATTGTTTACCTAAAAAGTGGCACTGGACCTAAACCTGTAGTCCTGTATTGGCCCCAGACCTGCGTCCCTCTTGACAAGGCTCCTATATTCTCAGCATCGGGGTAGCATGCTTCCTGTGGACTTGCATCTACTTGAATGATCCCATACTTCAGAAGTGAGTCACACGGTAGCTGAGAGAAAGTTTTCCCTGGTGACCATTTTAAGTGATGTTTCTTCTGAACATCATTGAGTAAGCAATGAGACTGCAAAATATCACTTAGGGAGGATGGAAGCTGTAAAAAATGTTATTTCTCTGCCTTTACCCCTATTATCTTGCGTCGCAGTCAGTGTTTTCCAATGCCGATGTGACAGGGAATGTTTTGGCCATCTGTTGGAAATTTGAGTTATCTGAGGGGACGTTGCACAGAAATGAAAGTCCTTACCAGCATTAAATAGTAAAGTCCATCCAGTTTAACTTATCTTCTTAATGTGTTGATCAAGAACTTTGGTCCTGTATAGATAAAATTGTAGCCGCTTGCTGTCACTACTAGGGGTAGCTCAGATGCTTACTGCATACTTATTTTACAAGGCATTATGGGAAAGGTGCTGAGAAGCTGAAGCGCCCTCTATTGGATGTAACAAATCCTCAATTTGCTTCTGACTCGCCGAATCTTTCAGAAGCAGAAGGAATATTAGCCAAGCCAGTATCGCTAATCTACAGACAGCTGTTTTGGGGTTTTGCCCCTCATCAGTGTAGAATTTTACAGTAATCATGTACAGTAAGCTTTCATTAATAGTGGCTGCCAGCAGCAAGGGTTTTAAGTGGAGAAAAAACATTAAGGGGAAAAAAAATCCTTAAAGGGGTTTTGCCACAAAGTAAAATTTATGTGGGAAGCTTGCAAATGAAATAACATTTTTACCATTAATTATTATTAAAAATTCTCTACCATTTTTGTTTTAGTTGCTCCTTTACTGTTCCATTATTTACAGCTAGTCTCCAGGGGATACAACCAGGGCTGAGAGCTCCTCACAGCTGGTCAGACATGCTCAGACATCACCTCTCCTTTCAGGCAGCTACTGAGTGTTCAAACCCCAGGTGCTGTCATTCTACTCCCGTCCTCTGTACTCCTTAGTAATTAGTCAAACAGTGCAAATAAATAAAAAAGAAACCTCAATCAGGTTTGTGCATTGATAAAGGGAAAAAAACCCACAGGTTTTGTTCCTGCAGGGATTTGAACCTAGGACCATTGTGCCTGGGGGCAAAAACTTTACCTCTGAGCTACTCACAATGCTTTACATAAACAGACCTTTCTTTGACCACAGAGAGGAAGGGCCTTGTGATGTCATCCTGCTGGGTCACATGCAGTTCAAACAAACCACACAAGCCCCTTCTGAGCACACAGAGCTGGATGCAGGAGGTATGAAATGAGATCGTGGCAAAACCCCTTTAACTTTATGAACAAATCTCTAGATGACGCTATTTAATATAATACAAATACTTTAAGTCTTCGTATTCTGTTTATCTGAACCCCTCTGGAATTTATTACCCGGTAGAAAGTTCCACAATAATCTAGCTTTTGCTGTAAAAACATTTTCTTTGCTGATTGAAGGTTACTTTCTTTAAACTAGACCCAGTCACCCTTTCCTGCAGGGCTGATGATATGGGTCAAATATAGGTATGTGCCAGCTAGGATATCCAGCCTTGATAACAGCCCAATAACTATCATGCTGAATGTTATTAATGACCTGTAGTTCTCTGTATGGTATATGCTGGGAAATGTTCTATGTACTCAGTGTCAATTCACTAAGACCAGCCAGTCTAAAAAATAAGTGAATTGCACTGAATTTATTAAACTTAATGTATACATCTCTTAATTGTGACACATTTTTGACTGTCCTTGTTAAATCTGTTCAGGGCCACACCCATACCAACTCGTAATTTTAGGGTATGTTCACACGTCTTATTTTGGAGCGCAGTTCGCCACGTATTTCACGGCATATTGCACTTAATACGCAGGGAAATGCGCCCCATAATTATGGTAATCCACAGTTCTCAGAGAACTATGGATTACGCCTCCTCTCCCTGCTCGTACAATATGATCGTATTGTACGAGCGAGGAGATAAGTGACATGTCAATTACTTGCGCCAATTACCCGCCGCGAGTAATTTATGTCTATGGGTCTGGCGGGCCGCCCCCCCCCCCTCCCTCGCCCGCGCCTCGGGAGTACGTGCTAATCATTGCAAGCTCCCGAAACACACAATGTACTGTACAAGCCACAGTACATCGTTTGAACATACCCTTAGACTCCGACTTAAAACGGACATGCGAACACGGCTAAAATTACAGCTATCATTCACTTCTTTTTTTTTTTTTTTTTCCTCCAAACAAAAATTGGGGTAAAAATATTTTTCTATGTAACCATAGTTTACTACACGTGCTGTCATATGGTGTTCCACATTAATCTATGTAATACAGTATAATATAAAGTTAAAACAAATGTGGTATTGTGGGGGGTCAGAACAAAGGCAGACACTTGCACAGGTTTTTAGTCCAAATAAATGGATTTTTTTTTATTGTGGACAAGTATTTCTAAATCAAATAGCTTCAGATCAACATAAACCTCAACAGGAAAAATAAGTCCCTTCAGGTAATAGTAACCAGTATCCAGTTGGAAGTTAAGTTTTAGTATCTGCTGTGAGCATAAGGTTGGAGTGCTAGAGGCAGATACAGCATTTGTTATATATACATGGTGGTTATTGTATGCACAAAAGACCCAGTTGGCCATATAAAGCGGAGCCGCCCTTATCAGGGCGATGACCCCGCTGATTGATGGGGCCTAGAGTGCAGTGTATTTGAGTGCTGTGTATTTAGGTGGTTTGTTGGTGATTATATAGGGGCATATATTAATATTTTAATAGTATCTAATAAAAGTTATATTTTAACAGGGATATATATTTTTTTGCAGTGATAGAGTTGGTATACATTCCCTGTCTTCATTTTATTTGGTGACTTCTCGCTCCATAAAAAAATCCAGACCATAACTACAGAAAAAGAACCACTCAGTAACATGTTACTGGCATAACACTATATATTAGAAGGACAAAAGGTGCCGAGCTTGACAAAGTATATATCACTGAGGTGGCTGGCCTTGGTAATATAGAATGAAATATATATATATATATATATATATATATTATATTTATAATTATATATATATATATATATATAATTACACAATACCGTGTTTCCCCAAAAAGAAGACATCCCCCCAAAAATAAGACCTAGTGCAATTTTTTTCAAGCTTAGAAATATAAGGCCTCCCCTGAAAATAAGACCTAGCGGCAGTCATTGCTACAGATACCCCCCATGCTATACATTAGCATTTGCAGATCATTTAGTTAGGTCTTACCTTGTGTAGGAGGCTACCTGGACAAGGGGTGCTCATTTAAAGGGGTTTTGCCACAAAGTGAGTTCCTTACCTCTTACCTGCTCAGGGGAGAATATAAACAAATCCTGCCGAGTCATGAACAGCTGCAGGGGTGAGAGGGAGGGGATAAGCAGAGAGCGAGGAAGCAGGGAGCGTCTCTAAAGTTTACTCAAATACTAACATTACAACAGTGGATTCTCTATACAGCAGACAGACTCGTACACTGCACTTTCTCCCCAGCCCCTTGCAAGCTACTTCATGTTCCTTGTCATCAGATAAGAAGTGCAAACACGCAAGCAGGGCCAGATCAGCTCCTTGTCGGTGTCCTGGTCGTGTCTAATGTAAACTTTCAGGAAACTAAGGGGGACTGAGCAATGCTGTAGCTCTCACAGGCTTCACTTTTTGTAATCACATATATTTAGAAAAGTGATTAAATACCCATTTTGGAGGATCCCAGGTCAACATTACATCGTGGCAAAACCCCTTTTAAGGAAAGTGCTATTGCTAGACACAAGAGATTGGGCCATTGATTCTAAAAGAAATGGAGTCACAAGCAATTCACCATGAAACTCGGGGTTTGGAGAATTGTGATGATGATCCAGAAGATGATGACATGACTGTCTGTGAATACATGTTGCTTTTTGTTCATAAACACCGGGATCGGTAAATTGTACCATAGATTGTTGTACATGGGAATAGAGTCAAAAGAAATTCTTAATGGAAGTCAGAGTTGGGCTGGTTATTCTGATGTTTGTGATGACTACAGTATATTAATTTTTTTTTTTTTTTTGTTCAACAATAAATGTGAATTCTTGTTCATGGGGAAAATAAGACAACCCCAGGATTGAGATCTCGCGTGTCTCTCGGACCAAATTTAATATAAGACACTGTCTAATTTTCAGGGAAAGGGGGTCTCTATGTGTGGTGCCTCTATCCCACTAGACTGCTCTGTAGATGTAGTAACATATACAGCCTTATACATGAAGGATTGCTCTTTTCAAATGTAGTTGGGATTATAAATGTATTTTGCGGTCCTTGTGAGCAGTTTGCATTTTTCCTTGACATTCGCCATACAGAAATATTTTGGCCTATATCTTTCACACCAAGTGTATATATTAAACTCTGTATGACCTTATTAGCACTAATAGTCTATCTAATAATAACTTGCAGTGTAAGCAAGCCATCTGCTCTAATATCATGGACAATCCTTGGAAAATGCAGCTGTTTTATTCAAATTACTTGTAGACTAGGTGGTGACGGAGCTGTCAACTTTATTTTAGGGAGCTGATGGGAACCCAGCTTTAGTATAAAATCTGCATAAAGACATTTTAATGCTCCAAACTGAACGAATTACACTGGGGAACACACTCATTTTGTTGCCTTAATAGTTGGAACCGTTTTTGAGTATATTTGGGCCGTTGCTTCTGAAAATTACACCCATTTTTCCCTACCAGTTTTGCAGATCCGGCATTACCACCTTACCAAGTATCTGCTGCTGAAAGTAGTGGTCACTCAATATTGTGCTAAAGAAATGTTGGAAATTCATACATTTCAGGGGGTTGTTTCCCTACATAGTCATCTTACCTCAGTCATGTTTTCTCAATTTAATTTCCAAATTCAGGGGCGTGTTTACTGGCTTAGTGACAGCACCGGCAGCCTATCTGGATAGATCACACAGGTCTGTAGCGACCTGAGGAGCTGATGCAGCCCATACAAGAGGGGATATCTAGGAAAAGGTAGGACACTGTTAATGGGCACATATTGCAAAGGGAATTTTGCAAGATTGCTAACCTAAAAAGCAACCCCTTAATGTCCCAGGGCCGCTAAGAGGCTTTGCAGGGGGATCGATGTGACCCACCCCGCACAGCCGGCGGGTGTTAGTGGCGATTAGCCGCTAACACCCGGCCGTGACAGCGCGAACGGGCAGCGTCGCCCGCCCGCGCTGTTTAACCCATCAGACACCGCGGCAAAGCTGGCCGCGGCGTCTGAATGTATGACTATCAGTGCCGCGCACTGATTGTCAGGGTGATCGGCACCGTCGCAGCATAGCTGCAATGATCCGACCCCCGGACATGGCAGCTGGGAGCCTTGGGAAGGCTCCTGTCACTTCCATGTCCTGGTTTGCCCCACTTCCGTCCGCAGACAGGAAGTATGGAAACCGCCATCTTGGTACAGTCTAATGCAGGGGTGTCACTCGTTTTCACCGGGGGCCACATCAGCCTCACGGCGTACCTTAAAGGGCCGACATGATTTTAGAACTACTTGTAGGTAGATAAGTGGCTATAAAGCCCCCTGTAGATTAGTTATATCTTCCCATGTAGGTAGATAGGTATTTTTGCCCCCCCTGTAGCCAGATAGTAATATGCCCTCTGCAGCCAGGTAATATGCCCCATATAGAAAGGGAGATGCCCCACATAACCCCCCGGTAGCCAGGCAGATGCCCCATATAGTCCGCCGGTAGCCAGGCAGATGCCCCATATAGTCCGCCGGTAGCCAGGCAGATGCCCCATATAGTCCGCCAGTAGCCAGGCAGATGCCCCAAATAGTCCGCCAGTAGCCAGGCAGATGCCCCATATAGTCCGCCAGTAGCCAGGCAGATGCCCCCATATAGTCCGCCAGTAGCCAGGCAGATGCCCCAGTAGCCCCCTCAGTAGCCAGGCAGATGCGCCTCAAGTAGCAGCGGAGATGCTAGATGCAGCTCCAGTACCCTCGCGCAGAGTAGCCAGGCAGGAGCACCCTAATGATTATAAAATTAAAAAAAGCTACTGACCTCATGTCCGTGCAGCGTGGTCCGGTCCGGGAGCTGTGTACAGTGTAAGCACACCCTCACGCAGCTCCCAGAGATCTCCTCGGCGGCAGAGGCTGCCGACGAGGAGACCCAGCGTCACAGGGGGCGTGATCAAAGCAGCGCGTCACGCCCCCTGCGACGCCCTATGTACAGCGCTTACCGAGCGTTCTACATACAAAGGGAGAAGGTGGGAGGGAAACGATCCCTCCTGCCTTCTCCCTGTACTAGCTGACTGACTCCGCACGGCTGTGGTAAAACAGCTGTGCGGAGTCAGGGAGATCACGGGCCGGAAAACACAAGGCCGTGGGCCGGATGTGGCCCGCGGGCCTTGTGTTTGACACCTGTGGTCTAATGCATTGCCTATGCAATGCATTAGACTGTACTGACAATTGCACCACCTAGTGGTCAAGTACCATAGGTGGCCTCAATGTTAAAGTAAAAATAATATAGTTTTACAGTACAAAAATAAGTATTAAGTTCAAATCGCCCCCCCTTTCCCCGTTTTACAAATAAAAACAATAAAATAATAGTTACACATATTTGGTATCGCCGCGTCCGAAAAAGTCCGATCTATAAAAATGTAACATCATTTATCCCGTGCACTGAACACCGTAGAAGAAAAAAAATTCCAAACGCCAAAATTGAGTGTTTTGATCATTTTATGTCGCTTAAAATATGGAATAAAAGTGATCAAAAAATTTGCATCCATTCCAAACTGCTAGCGATACAGAGTACACTTCAGCCCGCAAAAAATGCACCCTCACTGACGTCCGTAGGTGTTGGTATAAAAAAGTTATTGGTCGCACAAACTGGCGCCGCGGCACAAATTTCAAAAATGGAATAAGTTTGGAATTTTTTTTTACGGTACCAAAACATAGCAGAAAACATAACAGAAGATTGAACGCCTTAAAAGCAAAACCCCCGCAAACATGGCGGAAATATGTTTTTTTTTTTTTTACATAATTTGTCCCACTTGGATTTTTTTTTGCGGATTCCCTGTATATTTTATAGTATAGTGAATAACACCATTAGAAAGTACATCTTGTCCCGCAAAATAAAAGCCCTCGTGTCTATGTAGGGGGAAAAATAAAGTTATGGCTCTGGAAAGGCGAGGAGGGAAAACGAACCTGTCAACAAAAAAAAAAACGCCTTGTCCTTAAGGGGTTAAAGAACACATGCAAACAAAAACATAAAGGTGCATGAGCGAATTCAATTCTATTCATCTGCACTACATATTTATAAACAAATTATTTCACAAGACCAATGTAGAATCATGTAATCAATATATTATAAACCAGGGCTGCTAGAACAAAATGGACGGGATTTTCAGACTCTGCAGCCCTCAAATACCCAGAATACGGTAAAATTTTCTATTGCATTAACAAACACAGATATATAATGTGTGTGTGTGTATATGTATGTATTATATGTATATGTGTTTTTATATATATATATATATATATATTATAATATATATATATAATATGCAATCCCCGGGTTACAAATGGGATAGGGACTGTAGGTTTGGTATTAAGTTGAATTTGTATGGAAGTCGGAACAGGTATATTTATTAAATGTAATTCCAGCAAAAAAAAAATTTGGATAGTACAGGGAACAGTTTTTACATTTGTTTTGATGTCTGTGCCCTTTTTTAGAAGATCTCACCTAACGTTCTGTATCTCATGTGGAGCTGTGGCATGCTGGCACTTGGTTATCATGGGGCGTGACTCAGTGTTGAATGTCAGCAACGCCCCATAAGTCTCCATTCCTCAAAAGGAGGAATATTTGAGAAATAAAATGGGACAAGGGTATCTGGGTCAAAAGTATGGACTGTCCCTCAAGAAAGTGAAGCACTTGTGAGGTCAGTTTATATAAATCGGATGTTTCTATTTTTGCAGATTGCACCAAGCTATGTAGTGTAGTGCATGCTATGTAAATTGCAAGCAGACCTGGGCAAAATGAGGTTCAATGTGGATAAATGTAAAGTTCTGCATCTGGGTACTAAAAATCTACAGACACTGTATGTCCTAAGGGAGAAAAAATGGGAGAATCGCTCGTTAAGAAAGGTCTAGACGTACCTGTAGATCATAGATTACAGAACAGCATGCAATGTCAATCGGCTGCCTCTAAGGCCAGCAAGATATTGATGTGTATTAAAAGAGGCATGGACAGGGTTGTAATATTACTGCTATATAAAGCACTGGTGTGGCTGCGTCTGGAATATGCTGTTCAGTTCTGGATTCCAGTTTATAGAAAGGATGTAATGAAGCTATAGAGAGTGCAAAGACGAGCAACCAAACTATTAAGGGGAATGGAGCATCTTCGTTATGAGGAGAGGTTAAAAATATTAAACTTATTTGGTCTTGATAAAAGACGGTTTCGGGGAGACAGGATTAATTTATATAAAAAGTATGAAGAAAAGCTATTTTATGTAAAACCCCCTCAAAAGACAAGAGGTACTCCCTCCAACTCGAGGAAAAAGCATTCAATCTCCAGAAAATCGAAGACTTCTTTATCATGAAAACTGAATCTGTCGCAGCAGGAACATGTGATGGCTTCAATAACTACTTATAACCAAATAATATTAATATGTCTGTAGCCATATAAAACGTCTAGATCCAGTCTGATGATGATTTTAGTATCAGGAATACAATATTTTTTAGGGCAGATTGGTTAATGCCTTTTCAGTTGCATCAGTAGGGGAAACAAAGCTTAAAATTTCCTTCTTCACTCACCCTTGGTTGAGCTTTAATAAAATTTCATATAATTGTAATACAGCCATATGCATGAGCCCTTACTCATTAGAGTAGTACCGAAGAGCATTTTGTGCCTTCAGGCTGTGGAGATGTAATAAAGTCCTGGGTGTAGGCTAGTTTGCACTTGACCATGTAACGCATGAAGAAGCCTTAAGCATGTGGCAAGTGATACACAAAGTATGTGTAACGATACTGTGTGCTGCACACCTTTTTTTCCATGAAGTCACATTGATGGATGTGTAGACTTTGTATATACTCAAACACATGGTGAGCAACAGGTACATTTTCTGGACATTACTGACGTTTATCATCCAGTGGTGTTTGGCGGTTTGCCCGGCCAAGCAATTTTACCAGTTGCCAGAGCTCTTGAAATAATGAAGCTAGAAAAGCATACATGACAGCATGGCTCTTCTGAAGTGAATGGTCTTCGTGGTCATTTCATAAACGACAGTAGTATTGTGATTTCAAGCTCTATTTTTAAGAACGTTTTAGCAGTGACACAAAAAATGACATGAAATTACATTTTAACGGGCATTTGGCTCAGGAACAATCCCATCTGGACTAATTTATCTGCTCCAGTAAGTCTGATGTAGTGTGTATCCACAAACATGACATGGCTGCCAAAGTCCTATTATGTTGGCAGGAGGAAGCATTCCATCTATGCAGATGGTAAAGACCATATGTGGCACTTGGTGTTCCCACAGAAAACCCTCTTGACCACTTTAGCTGAACCAGGAATGTTCATATAAACATTCTATATTCTAATGGAGCCTCAGAAGATGGGCAAGGTCATCTACAAAGCTACCTACTGCATTTCACTCTGCACCTGAGATTCCTGCCATAATGTTTGAGATGACCCTATATGAAACATAAATATGGAACACCGCCAGCACATTGTCTGCTTTTATAGTAAATCCACGGAGGTGTGAATCCGAATAAAATCCGAAGTCTGAAACACTAAAAATAAGTTTGTTTTCTGTGCGTTATTTATTATGGTGGAACGTTCTAACGTAAGCGTTAGAAAAAAAGACGGGTGTAAGAGAACGGTGACCTTGATGACTACTGGGCTCTTCCCGTTATATTTACCAGTGCTGGGTCTTGTATTCTTCATCACAGACATGACGTTTTGGATGTTTTATGTTCAGTTTGGATGAGTTCAGTAGTTACTCGGGTTCATGGCTTCTTTTGATTATGGGTGCATGTATTGGTTCTAAAATATCAACTGTAAAATATAAGTTAAACAATTTAGAATTATTTCAGATGACCTTAATGTTTTTGCATTGAAACGTCTTTACTACAACCACAATGCCAAGTTTCCATGCGATTATACTGACCAACATGCAATATACCCCTCTGAAATATCCTCTAGAAAACAGAAGTAACTGGACCTGGTATATATTGGTACTGTCGTGCTTCCAGGCTTCATGAATTAAGGAGCGAAACTAGACCTTGTGTCATTAGAATATGTAGTTTAATAATATATGTATACATAGGGTTTCTGCTCATCGGTCAGAGCGCAGTCCAGAAAAGCACGGTCTCTTTAAGAACTCTTCTGGCACCCAAAAAACCTAAGTAACAATCTATGAAGAAAACGAAGAGTTGTCCAGCTTCCGATGCAGGAGATAATTTATTATGTACAGGAGACACTTGAGACGCAGATCAGTAAAATGCGCTTATGCGTTTCAGGCCTCATAGGCCCTTAGTCAGTCTATGGTCTATGACTAAGGGCCCATGAGGCCTGAAATGCGTTAGCGTATTTTACTGATCTGTGTCTCCTGTACATAATAAAATATCTCCTGCATCGGAAGCTGGACAACTCTTCGTTTTCTATATCGTCTACATTGTTTTGCCAAGTCCGGGCTTCTGCTGGCATCGGTGAGCTGGAGTTTCTGCCTTTATTAAGTAACAATCTAAAGCTGTGTCTGCATGGCAACTGTAAAATGCTGTCGAAAAACCAACGATATTTTACAGTCGCCGTGCTACAGTTTGACGCGGGTTTGCGCAACAAACTGCGCTCGGTTTTCAGATTTCGGCCGGCCCGTTACATAGAACTGTACTAGAATTCTCTGTAACATGGAGGAAGATAGACCATGTTCTATATTCTGGCGGAATCCGGCGGTTTAGTAATCCGAAAATAGAAAATTTGGGCTGCGTAGACTACGGCTCAAATTTTCTATTGTGATCTATGGGCACTGGTTACAATTAGATTTTTGCGGATTCTAAATACTAAATCTGCTTAAAAATCTGACCAAAAACCAGTGCTGTGTAGACATGACCTAAAGGTCAATTAAATCTTTAGATACCCATCTCATTTGTTAGACGGTTTCTGGCACACCAATATACATCACTCAAGCACTGTATTAAGTTTTCAAACTGACCTCTGCCAGCTTTATTCTTTGTTCAGCATACAGTAACAGGTCAGTGTACCCCAGGCTGTCTAGCCCCTAACTAAACATTAACGTCTTCTCACTAACCATGGGATGAGTCTACTACCCAGTGCCCCAAACCATAGCATTCATACCAGTGTCCTGTCTCGTTTTGCTATGGGGTCCTATGAATGCTAGTTTCATCCCTGATAAAATATTTGTAAGTTATTCTACGATTGTAGCGAGAACTATTGAAATATAGCAATTCAAAATCGGCTGTACAAAGTTGGTATGAGAACCAGACACAGGGAACTTATGGGAGTGGAGAGTAGGACTCGAGTGAAAATGTTGCCATGACTGAACTGGATCTCCTGAGTAAACTGAGTATTTGAAGGAAACGTATGGACCGGAAGGTACTAGTCCCTTCTGAGTAGGAAGAATGTTGTTCAATTGGGCGGAGCGGTGTTTGGACTGTTAAACCCGCGGGAGATCAGCTCTCTTGTAATGTAAGACAGGGAGACGTTTTCAGCCTCTAGATCTTAACAGGAAGGTTTCTTTTCATTGACAGCAATCGGAGATCTTAATAAATTTGTGCGGGATTAAAACATTTAGTATATGTGAAAGTGTCACAACACTTTACAGGACCAGAATACCCCCACTAGACTGTATCCAAATAAAACCACAGAACCTCTGTGAAGAGCCAGTGATCATTCTGCTCCATTTTGAAGGGATATTTTCATAGATAACATGCACCTTCTATGGATTATAACATGGCATTTTACTTGTCTGGACTTTCTATTTTACTACATGTAGATAGATTCACACCCTAAAGAATAATCATATATGCTTTGTGTCATCATTAATAACTCATTAAATGCAGTTTATGGGTCTGGGTGAATGTGCTTGGTCTTGTTATGTTGTGATGGTGCAATAGGGGCCGTTGCATAGAAAGATAGTAGACGCATTGTAAAATATCACCCATTAAACCTGTGTAACCCTGGTATTAAGTCTAGAGTCAATGCAACATGACGTTCTGTCCTCTGAACCAGTCTTACGACTGTCATGCTGTGATTCCCAGGGGTTGATGGTGAAAGTTGTTGCTGTGATGAGTTCAAGGTGCAGAAGATAGCCTGCAGCTGCTGTACCAGTGAGTTTTATAGACACTGAGAGTGCTCAGGATTATCTCTAGTCCAACACACTTTCTTTGTGGAAAGCATTACTGGAGAAATGTCAAAGGTTGCCTGGTTAACCCATTTATTGTCTGTCTGTCTATCTGAACAGAGCTTGAAGGGGTGTTCCCACTAGTACTTTGCACTGCTATAGGTCAGCTCAGACTTGAGGGTCTCGGGGAATGAGGATGCCGGTGATTGTGGCCATCCCCCCATTTACTTTTCTGGGAGCTCCAAATATAGATGAGCGATCGACATCCCCGAAAGGGAGAAGTAGAACGTAAACAGAACATTGGGGAGACCCAGTGCAATGGAAGAGTTGAGAAAAATGGAGTATAGTGTTGTGCTTTTTTTATGTGGGACCAAGAGCTTAGTATTAATATTTTCATAGGAACCAGACAACCCCTTTAATAAATGGAGTCCTTAGTTCAGGATCCTCATGTCTTGGCCACAAGGGGAAAGTGGGTATAAAGAATGACCTCTTTCTCAGGAAATGTAGCACTTCCCAAGGAAAATGGATCCAGCATATAGGCAACTGGAGAAACTCTTTATTGTATCATAAAATTCTTCGGCACAAGGGACAAAAGTGATAAAAAGCCACTATTTGTGGCCAATGCATTTCGGGCTTGCTTGCCCTTGTTTACAGCCTCCATTCACATTAAAAAACCATATCATTTCTAGCCCAAGTGGGTGATACTAATTACGTGTCACTTTGACCTCACCCTTAACCCCTTCTAGGCAAAACATAATCCAGGTATATACATGCAATACTATACTATACAGAGCAAGCCTTTCCTTAAAAATATAACTCAATCATGACAGAGTACGTATGAACCAACGGGGTAACCACAACTCGGTACTACTATTTGAAATTAATAAATGTAACGTAAATCATTACGTTAATTGAGGCCATCCAGTATTCTAGCCTCCAGTTCCACGATCCAAAAGGCTTCCCGGATGCGTACCTGTTCCCAACTGCCTCCTCTGTTTGGCCGGGTTATCCTTTCTATTCCGATAACACGGAGACTTTCAGTAACTCCTGCATGAACATCTAAAAAATGTTTAACGGCTCCAGGTTTATTGCCCTTCCTTTCTCAGGAAGTAATGTTTTGTCTTGCTTTACTCACAGCCCATTAACTAGAGAGACAGCCTATTAAAATAGAGTCTGTGTAATGATTCGTTTCACCTGTGATGGCGCTGTAGAGAAATTGAACACTTTCTACCAAGTTTTCCCACAGATTACAGCTGATCACCTGGAGGTTCCAGCAGGGAACAAGTTTGTGATCAGCTGATTGTAATGGGACCCTTTTAGCAAGTAGAGATTTTCCTAACTGGTAAACCCATTTAAATTAGGGGACCCATATGACTCTCCAATTTTTTTTGGGTGGTCTCTATGGTGTGTTTTTTTTTTTTTTTACTTCTGATTCGGTTCATGACCACTGCAGCCAATCAGTGGCCTAATGAGTCACATGACATTCCATTACTGATCACATGTCATTCATATCCTGTCAGGATGCCATAATATGGACCCTAAAGATGTGTAAAATCTAAATGGGTGGGTACAAATTGTAAGTAATAAAAGGATAGATGAATAGGTAGATAGACTCTGGTGCTATGCAGCCGTGCTGTGGGATAAACATATACAAAATAATTACGATTACTACCACAAGATTTGGAAGCGGCTTTGTTGCAATTTAGCAGCAATTGTTAGAAAAAGAATGCAACTAAATGCTGCAATAGAACAAAAATGTGTGGAGTTCTTTAATACCATAGTTGAGTTAATAGATATGAACTAGTCAATTTAACATAGTAAGTTATCAAACACACACTGCCACTAAAAATGAATTCTAAGAATAATAAAAATACTGTTTCCACATTGTTTATACTTGCACCAGAGCTAATTCACATTTGACTGGGAACAACCATCATCTTTTGCCACACTCTGTGGGAAATGGATTTAAAACTTGTTAAATATGCCTGTTTTAATGAAAAATTCACAGGAGTAAGATGCAATACATACAAGGCTTAATATATTTGGCACAACTTTCTGGATCCATACACTTGAAAGAGAAGTCTGTGCCACCTAGGACCTGGGGTAGATTTCGGCTATAATTTGTCACTTTTTGTTGAGCTGTGTGACGCCGCACCCCTTTTTGCTCAGATCTGACCACTTTTTTTGAAAAGTGATGAGCTTAGAGTAAATCGGCTCAAAAGTTGCACATTTTTGCAGAAAAATTTGTGACTTTTTCACACCAGAATACTTGTGTAAATCACTTCATAAATCACCCACTCCATTGGACTTCCAGCTTAAAGGAGTTTTATAGTCCTTTCCATTGTTTATTATTGACAATGTTTTCTTTCAATCGGCCAAATCCCACAACCTGGTAAGGTCTACAAGCGCTGTGCTTTTTAACTACAGACTAAATTACATTGTTCGATTTGTGCTGCTATTTTTTTTTTTTAGGAAAGTAAATTCCATTTTATGGTGATTCCACTATTTTTATTCTCAGTCATCTGGAGAAACATTTAATCAATTAAAAAAATAATTATTTCCTTTCATTTGTATGAGTTGTGTTTCATAAAGCCAGAATGTTCAGCAATTAAAGGAGTGTTCCCATCTGGTTATTTCAGCATCTTATAACAGGCTATAAGCGGACTGCAGAGAATGGGGAAATGGCTACTCTTGCAAAGTTCTCCCTGTTCATTTCTATGGAAATTTAGGAATCCACTAGAAATAAACTGGGAAAACTGCGCAAGTGCAACCAACTCCCTGTTCTCTGTGGTTGGTTTGTAACTAGCTGTGGGTAGTCGCAGACGCTGAAATACCTTGATGAGAACAACCCTTTAAAAAGAACCTATGACATCTCCCGACATGTAAATCCTTGTGCTCCCTGTGAAATAACAATTCTGGAGCATCTTCTCTTATAACTCTGTTGTGCTGATCTTCTGTTATTCCTTCTAGAAATGTATTACCGAATCTGTCAGCTGGGTGTTACTAATTGAGGGTGTGTCCCTGCACAGTCTGACATTGGACAATCAGTGCTGACAGAGTAAGGCTAGGTTCACACGGCTTAAAATGGGGCGTATTTCGGTCCGTAATTACGCGCCGAAGTGCACCAATTACGGGCCGAAAACGGCCCATTCATTACGGTAATTCACAGTTCTCATAGAGAACTATGGATTATGTCTCCTCTCCCCGCCCGGTGAAGCCGCCGGGCGGGGAGATAATTGACATGTCACTTTCTAGCGGCGTATACGCGCCGCTAGTAATGATAGTCTATGGGCCGGCGAAGTGCCAGCCCCCCGCTCACTCCCCCGGCCACACGGCGTAATTGCGGGACGTAATTACGTCCCGCAGTTAAGCCGTGTGAACCTAGCTTTAGTGTGTGCAAGGACACACCTCTCTCAAAACTGGAATGGTAACACCCTGATGACAGATTCAGTAATACACTTCTAGGAGGAATAACAGAGGGGCAGAACAGCACAGAGATATAAGAGAAGATGCTTAAGAATTATTTCACAGGGATCAAAAGGATTTACTAAAACACACGTCAGGAGATATCACAGGTCCACTTTCGACATTATTTTGTGTCCTGTTAGGGTATGTTCACACTGTGTAATTTCGGCACGCATTTCTCCGTGTATTTGCGCTCTAATACGGGCGAGATGCTCGCTGAAATTACAGTAATCCATAGTTCTCATAGAGAATTATGGATTACGCCTTCTCTCCCTGTGCGTACAGTACGATCGTATTGTACAAACGGGGAGAGAAGTGACATGTCAATTATTTGTGGCAAATATGCGCCAAGAGTAATGTCAATGGGGCCGGCGGGCTGACAGCCCTCCGCCGCAGGAGTACGCACATATTAGCGCAAGCTCCCGGAAGACACGATGTACTGTACGCGCTGCAATACATCGAGTGAACATACCTTTAGTGATTTGTGTATTTTCTACAAAGTGAAAAGGCTAGATGATTGTCCTCAGAGTGTGGCACAAGGCGGGTATATAGCCAGTTTACTCTCCATTTCAGTTCTTATGAGTATACTGTGTCTTTCTTGTAGCTCTTGCTCAGTTGTTTCCCTCTTAAATAACACAGACCGTTTTTTATATTGAACCACTATAAAGTGGAAAGGATCGGATATTTGAGGGGTTACTCACTTGCTCCTCTTTGTGTCTTTTCCAGGACACTGACATATAAAACAGAAGTGCCATTGTGTGCCCAAGTGCTGGATTCTTCATCCAGGCCAACATCAGATGCCAACCAATTATTGCATTGAACATGACCGCTTAGGCTACACGAAAATGCATAGCCAAGACCTGGTGCTAGGGAGGGGCAGGCTATGTGAAAGCCCTATTTGTGGCATTCATTGATAAGCCCCTCATTTCTGGAACACAAGCCTGGCACAGGCTATAATCAAGGCGAGCACACTGACTGTAGGAAGCCTGTCATTTCATGTTTCCCTGCATTAGTGTCTGAGCGTAAAATCATGATGATAACATCCATTTAGGTATTATTGAATTAATGCCATTAAGGATCCTGCTATTTAATGCAGTTATAGACGTGGAGATGAAGCCGCAGGAAGATGCTTTTGTCACAGAATTGTAATGAGGCCAGAACTTCTCCCTAATCTGTACTTTATCGTTTAGCTTCTATTAGAGTGAGGGATCTGTACTATAGAGAGAAAGTATATAAAAATAGGTTTTTTATAAGACATTTACAACATTTGTTCAAGGCAGTAAGGTGGCAGGGTTTTATTCCGAGTATTCTCATTCCCATGGTTTTTTTTATGTGTTATTCAGTGGCGCCACCTACTGGATTCCAAAATACTAGATACTTTTCAGGGTGTGAATGATGAGGCCTAGAGCCCCTAGAGCAGGGGTGTCAAACTACGGCCCTCCAGCTGTTGGGAAACTACAAATGCATGATGGGAGTTGTAGTTTCCCAACAGCTGGAGGGCCGTAGTTTGACACCCCTGCCCTAGAGGAACAATATTTAGGGCACATTCACGACCAAATCAGAAATCCACGTTCTACTCTGTTTTGCCATTGAGTTTCACTTTGCAGTAGTGTTTGATGCTGTTGTGGTCAAGGATTAGCTCCTTTTCAATGGGGCTAATCCACGGTCCTGGCTACCAGATGGGAAATCTGAAATGATTGTGCGTTAAAGAAGAGACAAGTCGCTACTTTTGTTTTTCTACATCACAGATTACAAATCTGCAAATGGGGGGGAAAAACACTGTGCAGTAGCTCACTGTGTGAACCGTGTTGTAGATATCCCATGGAAATGAATGAGAAGCAGAATTAAATCAGATTTTGATGTAGATTGGAAATAGGAATGTGCTTCTGAATCTTCATCAAAATCCAACATCTGAACAAACCATCAGGTCTTGATACCATAACACACACATAATTTACAAGCAGGTACTCCAATCCGGGACAGTGACTGTTATAGAAAAAGCATTTACTTAAAGGGGTTGTCTCATCTCAAAGTTTCATAGGATGCATGAATGAAAAAATGCTGCTTTGCTCTGTCACTTCCTGGTCAAGCTGTCTGTAATTAGCATATGAGCTCCCTGTATTCAGACTTCTCTGTTTATTATGTTTATTAGTCTAGATTAGCTAAATTACCTTCTCTGAGGTCCGGAGAAGCTTCTGAGCTAATGTAAACAGTAGAGTAATTACTGTCTTTTGTCTGAAAGATCAGATAACACACAAGCTCTCACACTGAGGCCCACGACCTGTTGGATGACGTCACTCCCTGCTATCAGATAGAACAAACAGCAGGGGAGAAGTACACAGGTCGGTCACTTGGGAAACCTGAGAGAGCACAGAAGGTGATAAAATCATTTGTAGCTCCTTAACAAAAAAGATGAACAAAGTAATATATTTGGAAAACGTTTCATTTAGCGTTCCCTACATTTTGAAAGCTATTCGTTCTTGTCCCAGGTGAATGCAATCCTAATATTGCAGTCACTTGGTATTGCCCACACCACTCTGTACATTCCTGTAGAGCACTGCAATGTGGGCGCTGACTTAGTTTTGCAGGAGCTGCTCTCCACTACACTGGTGAGTGGTTGGCCTGGCATCATTCTCCCTGGACCCCCTGGCTGGTGAGTGTGGGCTACAATATAAATAATTAGGTGTAGTGTGTATGTGTGTATATGTTGTATGTAGTTTTATATATATATAATATATATATATATATAATATATATATATATATATATATATATATACACATACTCCGTTCTGTGATACAGATTGTTCCTGTAGGCTGCTTACCAACTAGATCTACCATTAGCCGTGTCTCATTTCAGAGTTCAGATTTAGTTCATCGTTAAGTATTTTTTGGGATGGAGATTTGGATTTCTTCCATATTTTATATATTGTTCATCCATTTGGTACATATCAATGTCATGAAGCAAAGTATCATTAGGATGACCTCTCTGAACAAAGTGCCTTTTTACTGTAAATGGCCATACATATACATTTATATATACTTATTGTTAAAAACCATATATTGTTTGTTTTACACCCAAATTTAATCACAGTCCTTTCTAATGAAAAACTGCCAAACCCCCCAATCACCCCAAATCTGCTCAAACTTGAGGCTAAGGTGTGGGCAGGTTTGGATACCAATAGATTTTAGTTTACTGTCTCCTTTTTTTTATGACCTGGATGAGCGTGACAAGCCAGATATCTGTGAGAGAGCGGAGCTTTTTATTTCAGTTGTTGTTGGGTGCAGTGATTGGCATACAGTGCCCTGTGAAGAATGCTGTGTTGTGATTTTATCAGTAGAAGCCCAGTATATGTGACAGAACCAGGCCAAGATCAATCTGAATGTAGTTGAGCATTGTTACCTTATGGCCAAGGGTGTAACTAGAATTTAATGGGCCCCACAGAAAAATGACATGGTCCCTCACCTAGTGACCGGAAAAATATTCAATGGATAATATATCCGAGAACCCCAATAGCAGTGTTACAAAACATAAGGCCATTTGACCTCTGGGCACAATATACAGCAGCTATAGCTGCTACAGCTATAGATACAGCCATGTTTATGGTTTTAATGTTCAAAATGACAACCTTCACAGACCAACCGTGTATTAAACTGTGCAAGATAAACTGTTGGCAAATGTATACGAGGGGAGGAGGGGCATTTATTTCTACCCATTATGGTATTTTGGATGCCCTTCATATTTTCTCCACATGTGGTGTAGGATGCTGATGTAGGAAAAGGTGCTAAACACTTGGTAGATTATAGAGTAAGGAAGTAAAGTGACCATGTGCAGTCGAAAAACGGCTCTAAAAATGGACTAAACAGTGGACCGAAAGGCGACCTAGATGCTGACCTAACGATGCAGTAAGAGTGAACAGGTGAGGCAAAAGACAGCGAGTATTACATCTCCCCTAGGGTATTGGAGCGAACTGAAGTGTATTAAAGTGAACACTGTGTTCTGCAAATTTCACATACTTTGTGTTGAGAGTTACATTTCTACTGAAGTAAAGCTTGAGCAATCCCTTAGAGCCTTGGTTCCCTATTAATAAGAACTTGGACTGGAACTGAGTCTGCTACTGTTTGGCTTGGTGGCCATAATTATGTGTCGCACAAACTATTATGCAATTGACACATTACACCCTTTCAGCCAAAGGTAATCATGATGAAAGGAAGGGGTTTAGCATCTGTGAGGACCTATGAAGACACAGAGCAATTCCTGTAGTGAGTAGCTGGTGCAACCTAGCAAGTTGTATATAGTCATAGCAGGCTGTGGTAGAGAGTGGCCTCTCGGAGACCTTCATTGGCACAGTAGGATGGGCTGAGAGCCAAAAATCTTTACTATTGCTTGACTCAGTGGGACCTCCGAAGCAGATAGAGTTCCCTGACCCTGGATTAAGGACCACTGAGAAAGCTTGTGCTACTGTTTAGTTAAGTGTCTTATTCAACTGTAACATCTGTGTTATTCTGAAGAGGCCCTCATAAAGATGTAGAACAACATGTAAATCTTTAAGGAAGAAAATCTGACAGGTCTGGTTGGTCTTCCGCATGTTCAGTAGGGATAAGAACGTATATGTGTTTATTAAAGTAATTAGAGTCTGCATTTTGTTGGCATCTGTCAACTTATGGTCCCTCCTTTTTTTCGGGAGCTGCCTGGGGTCATACAAAACCAGAAATTCAGCTTATACAGTCTGATCATGAACAAATAAGTCTGACTCAAACTGGAATGGAGTAAAGTGCATCTGAAAAAACACAATTTATAACTTGGTGCTCACATTCGCTATCCATGTATTCTAGAGACCCCACCATATAACAAGTGTACCAGCAAAGATAATAATTCAGAGCATGGGAGATTTCAAACCAGGTCCCAATCATTAAAGAGGCTTTGTGGAGAAATAATATAATTTATGGGCATATAACTGATGTCTTTCTAGTCAAGCTAACCCTTCACACAATGAAGCTTTCAATATATGGTATACATTAGCACTCATAGCAGGTAATGATGGCAAGGGCCTACATACCAAAGTGACAGCTTATGCATCTACTACGGGGTCTTTGCTGAGAGGTGGCCAAACCTCATTGCTCCCATCTCTTTTGCTATCGGGTGGCAAGTACCTGTGCAGGACTTCCCTCTCCAATGGAACTAACGAGCAAGAATTGGAGAATTGGGCCAAGGGTCATGGCCAAGGCATTGAGGGGGAAACCAGGCACTGCTTAGGTAATATATTATGCACCTTTATGGGGGACTAATTTAAGTTTTGCTACAGTACCCTTCTCTTTTGTATGTGGCTCCATTAAGTCAGATTTACTATGAATATTGATCCAAGTATCTGAAGTATTATAGTACATATAGTGTTATAATATGCTTAATTATATGCTCATAGAAAGTTCTTATAGTGAAGGTCTGCACTTGTCCCTGTGTTCCTCCTATGTATTTGAGTACAACATTTGACCTATTCTTTATAGCTCCGAAATGTTCAATGCATCATTACATCTAAACTGTCTGTGTCACTCCTTAGGGTCGGTGTACGAGAGAAAATTGTAAATATCTGCATCCTCCTCCACACTTAAAAACCCAGCTCGAAATTAATGGACGGAATAACCTTATACAGCAAAAGACAGCAGCCGCCATGCTTGCACAGCAGATGCAGTTTATGCTCCCTGGCGCCCAGCTACAGCCAATCGTAAGTAAAGGTTTGGTGGCTATCTTGTGATTTGTAGAAGATGACCTCTTTTTTTCTAAAGTTACAGTCTGAAAATCTTCTCATCTGACTTTACCTAATATAAATGCTATAGACGTAGACCAACTATTTAAGGAAAAATCTGGTTTGGCAATTTTGCAAGTACATTGCATTATGTATTGTGTATCAACTTTATATCATATGATGTTTTGTTCTCTTTTCACATCAAATATAAATCTGGATGCCTCTGTAAGAAAGTGAAAAGCATATAAAGATCTATTGATATATACAGCAGTTGAAATAAGTTTGAACACGCCACCAATTTTGTAAGTAAATATATTTGCAAAGGTTCTGTTGACAAGAAAATTCTTAACAGATGTCAGGAACAACCCATCTTATCCACACAGGCAAAGAAATCAAACCATAGATTTCCATAAATTAAGTAATGTGTAATAATGAGAAATGACACAGGGAAAATGTATTGAATACATAAAGAACGAGAGGTGCAAAAAGCCATGGAAAGTATCAGCTGAATTAGGTCAGTAACTAGAAAGTAATCCTGCCATTTAATGAAATATCAGCTGGTTCTACTCATGGCCTATAGAAAGGTGTCTCATAACCAAGGTGCCAGACAAGTAAAACATCTCATGATGGGTAAAACCAGTGAGCTATCTCAAGACCTTTACAACCTTATTGTTGCGAAACATGCTGATGGCGTTGGTTATAGACTAATTTATAAACCACTGAAGTTTCCAGGAAGAATTGTTAGGACCACAATCTAGAAGTGGAAAATTTCAGACAGAGGAGTGACAAGGATTATCAGAAGAGTTGTCCAAGAGCCAAGGACCACTCGTGGAGAGCTCCCAGAAAGACCTGGAATCAGCAGGCACAATTGTTTTAAAGAAAACAATAATTATTGCACTTAACCTCCACTTAACCTGCAAGTCACCATGCAAGACTTCATTGCTGAGCAAAAAGCATGTTCAAGCGTTCTTAAACTTTGCTCAACAATGTTTAGACAAGCCTGTGAATACTGGGAGAATATAGTCTGGTCAGATAAGACACAATGGAACTCTTTGGATGTCCTAATACGCACCATGTTTGCTGGCCATAAAGCACTGCATATCATCCCAAACACACCTTACCAACAGTGAAGTTTGGAGGTGGGAACATCATGGTGTTGGGCTTTTTTTTCAGCATATGGATCTGGCAAACTTCATATAATTGAAGGAAGGATGAATGGACAAAAGTACAGAAACTTTCTTGATATAAATCTGCTGCCATCTACCAGGATGATGAAGATGAAACGAGGGGAGAAATTTTCCACAAAACAGTGATCCCAAAGACACAGCCAAGGCAACTCTCAATTGGTTTCAGAGAGAAAATACAGCTGCTAGAATGTCCCAGCCAATCACCTGAGCTGAATCCAATAGAAAATCTATGGAAGGAACTAAAGCTCAGAGTTCATAGAAGGAGCCCACGGACCCTTCAGGATTGTGTGGAAGAATGGGCCAAAATCCCACCTGAGCAATAGATGTGACTAGTTTCTCCATATAGGAGGCGTCTTGTCATAACCAACAAAGGCATATGTACAAAGTATTAAATAAATAAATTTCAGTATGCGTGTTCAATACTTTCTTATTACACATCACTTCATTTATGGACATCAGTGGTTTGATTTCTTTGCCTATGTGAATTGGAAGGATTGTTACCGACATCTGGTGAGAATTTCATGTTAACACCTTTAGAAATATATTCCCTTAGAAAATTGGTGACATATTCAGTACTTTTTTTCACCTGCTGTACCTGCCCAACAGAGGAAGAAATAGTCAAATAGTTGTCTATGGATACATTTGATATATGGAAATTAGGTGGCCTTTAGAAGAAAGAAGGCTCATATTATTCAAGCCCGAGTCTTCCCCTCTCTCCCCCCCCCCCCCAAAAAAAAAAAGAAACAACTGTATTGGGTCCCTTTTTTAATTAAAAATAGCCTTATCTTCAATCAATTGTCAGTATAAACCTATGATATACTGTGATGCAGCGTAGGCGGTACAATAAACTTTTTTACATGCTTTTATTTTGGTAATAGCTTTTTCTGTATAACAGTTAATATGTTGTCCAATAGGAAATTGACAGTGATAAGTCTCCTTCACCAACTTGGACTCTTCAATGAAAGTCAGAACCCCCTTCTCCAAGCATCTGTCTAATCACACGGTACCCTGCTCTGTATTGTTGAGAAGAAAAAATCCCTAAAACCACTTTCATACAGAATTTACAGTATATAGGCTTAAAGGGGTTTTGCCACAAAGTAAAATTGACGTGGGAAGCTTACAAATTACATAATAAAATTTTCACCATTCATCATTATTAAAAATTCTGCACCATTTTTTATTTAGCTGCTCCTTTAGTGATCCATTGTTTACAGCTCGCCTCCAGGAGATACGACCAGGGCTGAGAGCTCCTCAGTCCTGGTCAGACATGCTCAGACATCACCTCTCCTGTTGGGCACCTACTGAGTGTTCAAACCCCAGGTGCTGTCACTCTACTCCTGTCCTCTATACTCTTCAGTAATTAGTCAAACAGTGCAAATAAATAAAAAAAAAAGAAACCTGAATGAAGTGTGTGCACTGACAAATAGAAAAAAAATCCACAATTTGGTTCCTGCAGTGATTTGAACCTAGGACCCTTGTGTCTGGAGGATAAAACTTTACCGCTGAGCTAGAATGTAGTTAATACACAGCTGTATACATAAACAGACCTTTCTTTGACTAGAGAGAGGATAGGCCTCGTGATGTCATCCTGCTGGGTCACATGATATGCAACCCAAAGAAATCACACACGCCCCCCTTCTGAGCACACAGAGCTGGATACAGGAGGTATGAAATGAGATTGTGGCAAAACCCCTTTAATATTGATAACGTAAAATATATCAGGGCTCATGCAAACGGCACAGCCATGTAGTATAGTGCCACACAATCCTGGCAGCAGTGCTTTGTGACGGAAAGTTCACACCTAAGATTTTAATGCTGAATTCAATGCAGATTCATGCCAGATTCCACATTAAAACGTATATGCAGTCTAACTCCCATTCATTTAAATAGGCAATCAGCGCTTTAGTTAACACTGTGGAAAATTAGGAACGGACATGTCCATTTTTTTTTAAGTGGTTCTTTCACAGATTCCGTTTTGGCAGGCATGAGATGGGTTAGCCCAATTGGGCTAACCTGCATATGAAACAGAGGTGAAACCTGTATCTGCAAAATAAAATATAGGTATTGCCTTAGGTTTCTGCCTCAAAGTTTGAATTTACCCAAACGCAAGGGGGTTTTTTTTGGGGTTTTTTTTAAGCAAACTCCGTATCCTGAAGAAAAAAACCTTATTATTGGTCCATAATAGAGCGATAGCTGAAAGAGATGTGGCATGGCAGAACAAGACTAATGTATTACAGCTTCATTCAACTTGTGAGCACTGAGACATCATAAACCTGTGTGCATAATTTTTTTTTTTTTTTTTTTTTTTTGCAAGAATACAAAAATATTGGTAAATTTAAATAATTGAATTGCATTTTCTGACAGATTCAGCCGTTTCTTAGATGTTGACTAGCCATGAATTGACTCACAATTAGTGGATGTCTAGGGAAAGTTTTTGGTTGGTTTAGAAGACAATGCTCACTTTTAGTTTGAACATGTCTACCTATCCAAATATATTGCTTGAAAGCCTCCACAGTAATAGAACAATATCTAGAACTGTAGCTATTGTATTTTGCCCTTATAGAAATAGAACTTTGTACTGTATTGATTTATACCAACTTATGTGTGTATATCTGCATAGCCAGTGGATTCAGGTCACGTTCAATTTTAGAGCCGAATATGAGCAGAGCGATTCAGATCAGCCTTAATAAAATTTTTTACGTAATTCTCAAAAAAATCGACTGTAACCCAAAGTTTAGGTAAGAGTTAGGGACTTTCACTGGTTTCTGGTCCAGCACTGCTATCAGTCTGACACCACTTACAGTCCAAAAACCCTTCTGGTCTGATGTCACAAGCCGTAATGTGACCTTGGACTGGAAGTGAAGTCTGCCCAGAAGTGACTTCGGACTGAAAGTACCACCTGACCAAAGGTAGTGTAGATGATAAACCCACCTTTGCTTCAGGGTCACGATTACGAGGTTATGATTTTTTCACAAATTTATTTGAACCAGGTTTGAACCGAACAAGGACAGATTTAAGTAACACTATTCATAACCCAATATTTGTTCTACATTTTAGTGCCTTTATAATGTGTCAGCCTGTTTTTAGATCAACTGCTATCTTAGACAATGACAAAAGACCATGAGTTTCACAAGTATTCCCCCATCTGCTTAATATGGAAATAGGGCAGATCTACTGGGTTTTGTGGTTTCTAGTTTGTGTTCAGATATTTTATGTGCACCCTTTGCATTCCCACTTATATATCCTATACGCACATAATGATAGCACAGTACTTTGCAGTTGACAATAGTAAAATTCTCTGGTATCTACAACATTTTATTAGAACTGAAGCCAGAGACTCTCATTCTTCTCTCGTTCTCTCTATAGAAGGGGAAAGGGTGCACTTACTATTCCACACCTACTATATCATAACTCCTTCTTTACCCAAGGGCTCATGTGCACAACCAGATTATGAATGCATCAGTGTTTAATTGTCCAGCTCTCTTGACCCCTGCTTACAATCAGAACAAAGAATGAAGCTATTGGTATAACTATAACCATAACAGCTACTGTTGGTTCCAGAAGTTAAGGTCCAAGAACATGGCCCATTTTGTGGGTTTACAACAAATTGGTGGCTTTTTGCTGTCTAGCAGTGCTTTTTGAGTTCTCTGATATATGGCACTATTATGCAGCAGTGCGCTCTGTATAGCACAGACACCACTTGGATGGACTGGGACTGATTCACTAACTTCTTGGTAGGTTGTCACATGTGTCTAAAGCCATGCTAAATGCACCCCATAGCTGCTAAAGGGTGTCTGGAGAAAGATCCATAGTCCAACCATTACCATCAAGGAGGCCCTACAGATGCCCAGTCAGGGTCAAGTTTGGGATATTAGGGACCAAGGGTAGTAATTAGAAGTCTAGGACATTCCAATTACTTTTGGAGGACATTGTAGCCATTTGAGATGTCTCATTGTGTTGCTGAAAGATCCCATCCACCTCAAGGAAGACAAACGGCATGTATGGGTGTAATTTGTAGCATCAAATCGGTTAAAGCTGCCTTTTACATGGATGAGTGGAAGCAGAGAATGCCACGAAAACATACTACAGAGCTCAGCTTCTGTTACTCTATCACCTGTCAGGTGTTCCCTTTAATGTTTGCTTTTCTGATACTGTTTCACCTTGGATGGAGCCGATCTTGCTTTGCTATGAGGACCCTGTGAATTCTGTTTGCATCCCCAGAGGAAGCACTTTCAATGTTTATCCAGGCCTAGTGGCTGGTCCACATATCTGGTACTACAGCCCAGCCTCATTCAATGGATCAGCTGAAGTGTTTAACTCCTTAACGACTGCCCACCGTCTTTTGACGGCAGGCAGTGCAGAGGAGTTTTGCCGCTTTCAGCACCACAGCTGCGCTAGGAACATAGCGGTAGTTAACAGCTCTGTTCCTAGAGCAGAGAGAAAGGGAGGAAACCTCCGATCCCTGGCGCTCAACCCTTTGTTTGCCATGGTCCATGTCTGCGGATTAATCAAAGGGCATTCCCCTGCTCCATCGGGACTCCCGGTGACCCGATGGAGTACAGAGAACGTCTGTGCAATCAGCCCTTTGGACCTAGAGTAGCCCTGGGTCTGTCTGTATAGGAAGCCTGAAGTCAGGGCACACTGTGTGCTGCCCTGACTTCTGCCTGTAAAAGTAAATAAAATAAAAATAAATATTTAATTTATATTGCATACATTACACAAAAAATCCTATACATATTAGTTTTGTACACAACCATAATAACCTGTAGAATTCATCTAACAGTCAAATGTGAATGGTGTAAAAAAAAAATAAATGTAAGAACAAAAAAAGCATAACTTAAAAAAAAACAAAAAACTGCAATAATATATTTGTAACTTTAACTATACCCCCAAAAATACAGCTACTCCCCCATAAACCCATAAAACAAGTCCTTATACAACTGCGTAACTTAAATAAAAACATTATGACTGTTAAAACGCAGGGAAGCAAAAACAAAAAAAAGTAGTTGGTCATTAAGACCTTTAAAAAAAAAAAACATTGCTGGGAATTATGTATAGTGTCATAACAATGTGTATTGCACCGTTTATTGTTAATTAGAGGAAATCAGTACCTCATTGCAGTTTCAAGTGTTGCAGAAAGGCATATGGAGGTTGTCACATATCTTGGGACATTTGTTACCTTTAAATAGGGCAGCATTGGTCTCTGAAGGATGGTTGCTAATTATGGACTAACAATAACCAATCTGCACTGCATTTGGGGCTTCATGACTACAGGGAGAATCTGTCATTGTGGAATTCATTTAACTTGTCAGGAAGGGAATAAATGTAGGACACAGGGTTGTATCTGTTTTACTGGACCCTTAGTGTTGCTGTATAAAACTACAGTATATATAGCTCCAAACTAATCTCTAGACTGCTGAGGTGATAGACTGCAATAAAGGGTTGCTTAATAAATGAGAGGTAATGGGAAATGTTTTGTCCGCCACAGTCTTACTTACCATGAATAATCATGCGCATGGATCCCACTTAACCTCAAAACTTATCTGTAAGCTGTCTATTATCTGTAAGAATTGCACTTGGACACCGGGCGAGGCCTCGTGGAAAGCATATTCAATTTCAAATAATGTCACTAAGTGATAAGTTGCATGGACGGAGCCGTCGTGATTAACAGATACTGAATTCATTTTACATAAAGCAGAAAAGCTGCACTTTGTATTTATGAGATTCACATCCCTTAAGTAATGTGCATCTAAATGACCATTTAATGCTATATACGCGACTCATTCCAAAGAGTAAACTCCTCTATTTTTTATGTAATGAAAGCAAATTAGATCATTTTCTGCATGATCAGACAAAGGCTAGTGTAGTCTCCAGTACTGGTGCGGTGTAAGATCCACCCGTGTTTTTAGAGCAACATGTCCCAATACGCAAGTGCTGTTGTTTTGGTCTATTTTGCGGCAAAAACACTTTTGCCGCCATATTCTCGATGTAAATGAACTTTCGTATACCAAAACTAGGCGCATTATATACCGGCACAACACATTGTAATGCACCTAAAAAGGTGCATTATGTATAGTAGCAATGATACACTGTGCACCTCCATAACGCAATGCGTCTTTTTAGGTGCATTACATACACCTGGTAATGATACGTTATGCGCCTCCGTTATGCAATGCACCTCAATAGGTGCATTACATATACTCTTAATGATATGCAACGCGCCTGCAATTTGCTTAATGCGCCTTTTTAGGCAAACTGCACCTAAAAAGGCGCATTGAGTTTACTATTCAATGTATACCGGGTTGTACTTTCTGGCGCACTTTACACTGATTTAATGCGCCTAAAAACTGTTGTGGCGCCGCCATTTTTCAGACATGTCGCCCTTAGTGTTTAGTGAGAGCCTTGCAATTATACCACCACTGTATGCAAATAAAGTGAGGTTCAGTTACTTTGTATTATGCTATACAGAAACTAGAGAAACGTGGGTTAGCTATAGAAATGGAACAGCCAATCCAAGGTAGATTACAGAGGCAGACCATGTTCCTTCTGTGGGGCCCTTGTAGAAAGGGGGCCCAGCCCATGCTAGTGCAACCCCTAATGCTACGAGGTGATAAATAACATTGCCCAAATCGGTCCCTGTACGGTTTGACACTGGTTCGACCAAACTCATGAAAAGATGCGGGTTTAGGACGTCCCGAACCCAAATTTTACTCTGACCCAAACTCTAAATCTAGCCCTGATCCTGACTGTAACCATAAATTAGAGTTATGGATTGTTTATTGGATTTGAATGGGTTAACTTACTCCTTCCCTGGCACTTCTGCACCAATGATGGTGACACTCCACCGTCACTTTTGTCTGATGTCACTTGTGGTTCACTACAACTTTATGGTTACCTATGTGATATTGGACCAGAAGTGATGTCTGAGCGACCGCATCCCGAGGCCGGAAGTGCCAAGAAACAGGCAAGTTAAGCCATTTTAACGGCAACAGAAACTGGTCGTTTTTATTTTTTTTACTTTGACACAAATCCAAAGTACAATACTAATGATAAAAGCATGTGCAGGACTTCCAGAAATACAGAGGAACTGCATTTTTCGCAAAGAAGTGATTGTGGTGTGGGAAAAAAACAAACAGGCCTGTTATGGGGGGGCCCATTTAATTCTGCTGGTAAAGCCACTAAACCAAACCTATAGTATTGTGTAGTAAAGTAAATAGTGTATGGAAACCCCAAAATGAAGGTATTATATTATAACGGAGTGGGAATTTGTTATGCCATGTACACCTCGGTTGCACAAAGTGTTGGATTTATGCATTGTTGTCACCATTTATTTTTATTTTTTTAAATGGTTGGGTCGTCGTGTGAGGGGAAAGTGGATTTTCACACCATATGGATTTTCTCTAATTTGTCAGAAATTTGATGTATAGTGCATCAGATATCTATGCCACCCAATACGTAGCCTAGATTTTGGTCCTGCAGCCATAGTGTTCTCTTTTTGCTTTATACAGCCACACTCTCATATAAGTATCACAAGGAGAAACAACATTTCCTGGATGCTTTGGACTCTTTTCTTTCTGTTAACACCTCTGTGCACAGTACCGTGCACAATCAAAGTTTTAATTTTGTATTCTGAAACTATTCTGCAGCGTAAAGAAAGTATATGAAAAAATGAGCGCATTGAGCCTTGATAATGAAGATGTAAGTTTCATCAATCAGCTGATTCATTGCTTACAGTTGTTTTTCTCATGCGCTGCGATGTCTCCAGGTTATTTAAACATACTCATGTGATCATCCTGTGATCTTGGAGGATGCTTGTGGGATTTTCCAGACCTATTACTGACATTAAATTACAGATACATATTCCAGACTTTGTATGGTCCCGTATTAATAAGGGTTAAATATATAGAATTCTTAGTATCATACAATATTGTGGGAGTAATGTCTATTCTGTACTTGATCAATGTGCCCTAATGTACTTGTGTTGCTCTTTTTTGCAGACCACATTCCCTGTGACTACATCACTTGCAACAAGCCCATCCATGGCTTTTAGTCCCTACTTGAGTCATGTCTCCCCCGGCATGGGTCTTGTTCCTGCAGAGCTTCTACCAAATACACCTGTCTTGGTTTCTGGAAATCCAGCGGTTACAGTACCTGGTGGCTCTGCTGGTCAGAAACTGGTGCGCACAGACAAACTGGAGGTATGTTGACTGCGACAGCCAAACACTATTCAGATATTTTGGGTTAGATTATTTTCCTCAGGTCACATTAATGGACGTGAAGAACATCCAAGGTGTCATGAATTTGTTTAGTGTATAATAGACCTCACATTCTAAGCTCTACTGCTGAAGAAACATTATTCTAAAAATAGTTTAATAGTTAGTGTACTGTGCAGAGTGATTTTAATTAGTTGTACAGTGCCAGTAAGCTATGTATGGAAGAGACTATTTGAGGGATAAATATTACAATATAATTGAAGAAAGTTGAACATTACTGAAACTTTAAAAATGACCATAATAGAATCATATGGTACCAAAATAATGCCACAATTAAAGTGTATTTCCAGTTTCAGACTGAGATGCCGGGGCCCATCAGTGAAGTTGATTCTTGGGGACCCATCATTGAAGTTGATTCTTGGAACCCATTCTAGCTACCTTCTACACAACACATACTGCTCATGACTTTTGCACTCTTCCTCTTGCGTTCTGCCTCACTTTCTCTGCCTGTCTTCCTTAAAATAAACCCCAGGCCTGCTTTTCCAAGGGGTCCACCATGCCCAGGGACCACCTGGGGGTTTTCCCTGCTTACCAGGGGCTCGGCTGAGTATGGATATTCGCATAGTAAGCATTTACACTATGCCTATATGAGACACCATAAATGTGGAGTAGATTCCTGCGGCCCACCAATGGAGGAGTTTCTTGAGACCCTCTGCTGCACATACTATACATGAATCTTGCAATCTGTCTTTCTTTGCCTCTCTTTTTGTAAAAGAAAGCCCTAGGCCTGCTATGTCCAAATGGGTCCCTATGCATAGGGACCCACTAGCAGCTTCCCCTGCTCCCCCCGTATGCCAGTCTTAGACTTGAAAGAGAGGTCACCATTATGCACTATAGGAAGGAGATAAGCCAGCAGAGTCAATGTGATGCTCTGGGTAATGTTCTGCTGAAAAACCTTCAGTTCTGGCATTTATGTGGATGTTACTTAGACATATACCAACCACTGACCTTTAACATTGTTGCAGACCAAGTACTCCTCTTTATGACATTGGTATTCCCTAATGGCACTGGCCTTTATCCGCAAAATAATGCACCCTGCTATACTGTAAAAATAGTTCAGAAAGGGTTTGAGGGACATGGCAAAGAATTTATAGAGTTGTCCCCTTGGGTTAAAAAAATAATTAAAAGCCCCGCTAATTTCATAGAAGAACAAGGTTTGTAATTGCCTTGCCAATTGCCTGGTGATCTAATGTAGATGCTCAAACCGGCAAAACATGGCCATGGTAACTAATCGGTGACCCTAGCAGTCACATGCCATGCTACTGACACTGGCTCCCATCATTGCCCACTGATGCCAATAGCACGTGGAGCCGCAGTCAAAGCTTCTACACTGGATCACCTGGCCAACTAGTGAGAAGAACAGTTTATTTTATGACAGTCGGGATTTTATTTTTTTTTCATTAAGGTGTTGTCTTGGCTTCCAGAGTCCCCTGATTTCAATCCGATCACACATCTGTGGAACATGCTTGAAAAACAAGTCTGATCTATGGAGGTCTCACTATACAAGATTAAGGCTGTGTTTTTTAAAATGTTCAGCTTTTTAGATGCAATCTTGGAAGCCAAAACCAAGAATGGTTTTCTTTTTATACGTGTCTTCCAATCATTCAATTCTGGCCTTGACTTCAAAATCTGCATCTAAAAAATGGAATATTTAAACACAGCCTTTAAGGCTTTGTTGCTAACAGGGTCTCATGAGGTAACTGGCACCAAGATAAGAGGTCTTATGAAGCCCATGCCCCAATGGGTCAGAGCTGCTTTGGTTGCACAAGGAGGATCTACACATAAGAGGGGTTGTTTTATTAGATCTATTTTGGTTTTTAGTCTTTTGATGCTAGCTAGAATATTCAGTTACCTGGAAATACAATGTGGTTGAGACCAATATATTAAAAACTTGCAGATCATTTCATTATAGGACAATTAATTCTTATGAAACTGGAAAAAAACCCTGTCTATGCTACCAAATCTGATCATTAAAATTAATCAGAAACAACCATGACCACTACTAAGGTTTGCAATAAATTTGCTGCATGTTATTTTTCCTGAAACCAGAATTATGTTGTAATTTAGAGGAAGACATACGTTATTAGTGGAAGCTTAATGTAATAATAATGACTGGACTGTAGGAAATGATGGGGTATTTGATATGTAATATAGTTATGAACATAAACCGTGTGTGTCCTGTCTGTTGCAGCCTCAATCACTTGCATGAATGATCTCCAATGCAAAGCAAGCCGTCTTCTTGTTTGTTTAACTGCGATAATATTATCAACTAAATATTGCCTAGACATAAGTTTATATACCTAAAAACCTATGTCCTGGTTGTAAATGATTAAAGCTCTTGGTTGTAACATCTAGATATATTATTATTCTGGTGCTTGCTTCAGGCAGATAATTGTGTGCCACTTTGTCCCTAATATTTTTCCCACCTCTGACAGAGGTGTGAAACGCATTTTCACCGAGGGCCACATCAGCATTATGGCTTCCCAAAAAGTTGGAGAGTGGGTAGAGTGCTTGGGTAGAGAGGTAAGAGCTGTATTATCAGATGATAAAGAGAGAGATTGTGGGCAGAGAAGCCTTGGAAACACAGTCCAAAGTGAATTGTTAACATTAATTATGCTGCCATCAGTATTGTTTTTCAATTAGATGAGGTCAGTCCTGCTCAATCTTCTACTTGAAGTCTTATGATACTATCTGAAGCTGGAATAATGTACAATTAAAGCTAATGCACGTGTGCATGGGTAGCATACAGTGAACTTATGGTGCACGCATGTAACAGTGTTTGATGACTTCATTAGACACCATATTCACCCCTAGAAGCATTGGTTCCTGCATAGCACTGCATGACATGATGTATACAACATATGCAAAGTTAATGAGAGACATTTTCTGTATGTCTCTGTGTAAAACTGAAGACACATTGTAGTATGGGCATGTAGATAGCTATCGGTGCAGTGCGTAATGACGCTGGTAGACTCTAAACAACAACTAGCAACACAAGAAATGCATCAGCAGTCGTATAAAAAGGCAATATGTAGCGTATGAATAAAATGACCACTAGATGATTCAGCATGTGCTTGGTTTGAGAGTTTTAAATGCATGTACACTCCAGGAACAGAAGAGTAATAGCGATAACTGTCCCTAATGCTATCCCTCAAAAGCTCGTCCTATGACACCTAACTCTATAAACTCTATCTCTGACATAACCCTAAGGGCATGTCCCCACGGCACGGGTTTGCGGCCAGTTTTTCAGACTGTTTTCGGTTTTGAAAACAGTATTAAAAACCGGTCGAAAACTTTGCATTGGACCGCTATGGAAAATGCGTGCAGCAGTCCCCTCTGCACAGATTTTCCACCCGGCAGTTTTCGGACAGAATATGAACAGGTCTATGGGAAGGGGGAGGGCTTTTCTCTGCTAATCGCAGAGAAAAGCCGTTCCTCGGCAGCCGTGTGAACGACCCCTAACAATCCCTTAAATATGTCCCCTAAGCTAGCAACTGACCTTAATGCAGAGGTTGGCTCTATGACCAAGCAAGTCATGGGCAGGGCACAAAAGAAACTAGACAAACCAAACTTGTATATTCTGCACAGACTGCTATTTTCAGCTGACATGGAAGAATACTGAACAAATCACATGCAAACTGTAATGGCAGGAGTAGTGGATCCACTGGACCGCCCGCAAGCGATGGTAGAAGCCACACCAAGGAGCGGAGTCCAACTAGGTCCCAGTGTTCACCAGAGTCCTACCAGGTCGTTACCCCTGACACGACTTGCTTGCGGTAGCAGCTGAGGTGCAGCGGGGTACCGAATCGTGACACTAACCCATAGTTGGGGTCAGGGCAGGCGGCAAAGGTTCATAGTCAGGAAACGTAGCAACGGGTCAGAAACACGGCAAGACAGGAACGCACTCTGAAACACTTTCTCTATGGCATGAGGCATTATAAATCTGGCGGGGAAGTAGTGGGAGTGTCCCAGATTTAATATTAACAAATTAGACGCGCTGGGACTTTAAATCTCGGAGAGCTAGCGTGGGCGCCCTAGGGGCGGGGACGCGTGCATCAGCTGGCAGGGGAGCACTGAGAAGCAGGAGCGTGGCAGGGTAAGTATATGCTTGGGGTACGAGTGCACCTGCAGCCCAACATGAGGAATGCGACGCCACCCATCCCCACTGCCGAACGAGCAGAGAGTATGAGTGTGCCCGCAGCCTGACACGTGGGCTTCGGGGCCACTCGTAACACAGACACTCAAAACAAACACAGACATAACTCCTGCTGGCCTAATAAGCAGGAGAAGATGCAGTAACACAAGGATTCCTACCATTCTTAACACAGTGTTCCACATTTGTCCCTCCTTTAGGCCAAGAATAAATGCTGTGGCAGTTGTTTTTGTGGTCATGCAATGGGTGCTGGTCAGACTGTGTGGCTATTGGTGACCACAAATATCCAAGGGTTCCTTCACATGCAGCAGCCACTGTTTAAGATTCTCACCTAGTATCTATGGGCCATACTATAATGCTATGGGCAGCATGTATGAAGTTTGGCGTTTACATGCCAAATTTTGTGCGCATAATAATAGGCTCGAATGCCTGATTTATTCCCCCGCTGTACAGTTGGTCATAAATTAGGCGCATTCTAACACTAAGACGACATTTCTGGCTCAGGTATACCACTTTGAAAGTGGTTTACCTGTTCCAGCAGTAATGTGCCTAGAATTGCCATAGCGAAGCTATAAATCTATAGCTTTGCTACGCTTCTAGTGCGACCCGGCTCCCAAACGCCCCCGAGAGCGGACGCATTACAAAGGACATTTAAACATGTAGCGAACAGGGCTGTGCCTGTTATCGGCTGAAAAGCCGCCAGATATTTGGTGCAGCCGTGTTCATACATGCCGCCCTATGTGTCTCCAATGTTATGCAGAGACTGAAGTTTTTTCCTCATCAAGTCAAAGCATAGCGGTAGATTTTCCTTTTTTATCTGCCTTGCTGTGGCAGGTTAGACGGTTTCTCAGTGCTGGATGGCAGCAGGTCTCTCATTGAAATGCATAGAAATTATGAGTGTCCAACCTGCAATGTGTGAGTTGTAATGTAAATAACTGAAGCCAGTGGAATCCTTAATTTGAGACTGGTACACTTTTAAAGGGAATGTGTCATCAAAAATTACTTATTGTTTAACTCACATTTTTATGTTCAACACACTTTTTAAGACTTTTTGGTTATTTTTTTTTTAATTTTCCATATCACTCTCAATATTTTTTAATAATTCTTAAGTCCTGCAGTTTTCACTTTGGCCACTAAGCCTAATAATAGTCTGACACTTCCTGTTCTGTACAGAAAGATTCTCAGTTGTCTGCTCATTATCAGCACAAACAGGGTCAAACTGAAAGGAGACACCAGTGTGAATAGAAAACACCGGATCCACCAGAGGAGATAGTCAGTTCACCCTTTCACCTCCCTGCACAGTGACTTCTTCCTAGGTCACAGAGCATGACTAGAAAACTCTCCTATAGAAGTGAATGGGACTGAGTCAGTCTTAAGTCTCCTATGTGCATGAAGCTACTGTAAAGCATCTCTCTGATTGCTCTTAAAGCAGTGCAAACAAGGCCTAGTGGTCAAAGTGAAAACTGCAAGACTTAAGAATTATTAAAAAATATTGAAAGTGATATGACAAATTACAAAAATTCCTAAAAAATGTGTTTAATATAAAAATGGGACTTGAACAAATGACAAATTTTTTGATGA
This sequence comes from Phyllomedusa bahiana, assembly GCA_025379985.1. Taxonomy (NCBI): domain Eukaryota; kingdom Metazoa; phylum Chordata; class Amphibia; order Anura; family Hylidae; genus Phyllomedusa; species Phyllomedusa bahiana. The sequence continues at coordinate 95,812 of JAODAL010003854.1, read as the reverse complement.
CATATCCCCTTTAAGCTAAAGTATCACTGAAGGGGAGAAATTGGGTGAATGTGTGACACAGCCTTTGATCCTCCACATGTTGTACCTCAAATAAACATTACGGGTCCGGTGAGTACCATTCCAGTATCTTCTTCCTTATGATTTCTCTTGGCTTGATGTATCGTGATATGCTTGAGATGACCAGCTTTGAAAAAAATATGACTTTTTGATATGTTGTAGGGAGCTGTTTATATTAAGTGCCATATCTAACCACCCGGTGTTTTCCTAGCAAGTCGTCATAGTACATTTAATATGTATCATGAGTTAATGGTCATTAACAAAGTTTTCAGAAAGGGAAGGGTGGACACATCTGTAAACCAAAAGCTGGAATTTACTAATTGGAAGCAGGTACTCTAGCTTGATAACTTGCTACCAGTTACCAGCACTGGGTGGTATTGTCCATTCTGTAACACAGGTATAAGTAGTTCTTTTTAATTGCAGCTAATTTTTTCTCAGGTTTGCAGAGAATTCCAGCGTGGGAACTGCACCCGTGGTGAGAATGACTGCCGCTATGCGCATCCCATAGATATTGCCATGATTGACACCAATGAGAACACTGTAACTGTTTGCATGGATTACATCAAAGGCCGATGCTCTAGGGAGAAATGCAAGTACTTTCACCCCCCTGCACACCTGCAAGCCAAAATAAAGGCAGCTCAGCACCAGGTGAACCAAACAGCCGCAGCAGCTGCTATGGTAAGGGCCTACTCTGTCTCTCTGGACTATTGGTGTCATGGGGCTAATTAAGATGTAAACTTGTATTTATTTGTCTTCTCAAACCGTTTCTAACCTATTCAAAGCTGCATGCTGTACATCAATCAGATGATTATTACTATTACAGTGTGTATTTGTTCTTTCTTTTATGGCTATCATTTGTGTGGTCACCTATCCATCTGAAAAAGTTTTCTTATTCAGTGATCTATTGCCTGTCAACAACATAACTAGAGATCTTTTATTCTTGAGTGCAGGAAGGGTACATTGAGCCTTTTTCGTTACAAAAATGCTCAAATTTAACTTTGATAATGGGGGAAAAAAATGTACCAAAGAATGACTCCTAATTACACACTAATCGATAACTGAATATATTTTAGGAAATAGAAGACAGCGGTGATACATGTAGGGTTTCGCTCACATTAAATGGGTTGTCCAGCTTAATTTTTTTTTATAAAGTAAAAATAGCCGACAGTTGTATAATAAAAAAGAATATGTATATGTAATCCTGTTTGTACACACCATTGTTCCAATGCTGGTGATGTCTTCTAGGCTCTGTTTTGCTTCCTTTTCTGCCGATGGTGCTTGATCCATGAAGCCAATCGGTGACTTCAGCGGTTCAGTGACATTTCCTTGACATTACTGCTCAGGAAGTTAAGTGAATAGCACGTGACCTTTGAAGTCATTGATTGGCTACTATGCTCGCAAAAGAGGAAGGAAACAGAAACCGGGGACAACACTGGCAGCTTCAGTGGGAAAACGACTGTAAGTACAAAGGTAACTATTTATTTAGATTTCTGTGTATTATGCAGCTGTAGCCCATATTATTTAAACTAAAAATGGATAACCCCTTACAGATTTATGGGAATGTTAGAGCATAAAATGCCATGTTGTTTTTTTTTTTTTTTTATTCTTTTGAAGCTTAAGGCCCCGATCACAGGGGCTTATTCACAGCGGATTTGTGAGCCGGATTGCGCTCGCAAATCCGGCGTGAATAAGGGGCGGGATGAGGGCGGGGCCGGAGCGTGGCGGGGGCGCCACTCCCCGGCCCCATAGACTGTCATTATCTACGGCGCGTACGCGCTGTAAATGTGCATGTCACTTTCTCCCCCCGTGGCGGATTCGCCGAGCGGGGAGGAGCGACGGAAACCACTGTTCTCTATGAGAGCAGTGGATTACCGTAATTACTCAGATGGATTGGCGCCGTACTGCAGCGCAAATCCGGCGCGGAGTACGGCGCCAATCCGCGGACAAATAAGCCGTGTGAACGAGGCCTAAAAGCACATTTAAAACACAGACCATGAACTTAAAGCGAGTTAACATATGGTGAAAGTGTATGCTTTAACAGTGGTATTTCCGAATAGGGTTACACACACGTAATACTTGGAACCTTAACCATGTTCCTTACACCTTTTAGTGTAGTTGCATGAGGGTGCTTTCACACGGTGCGTTTTTGATGCGTTTTTTCAATGCATGTTTGTGCAGGAAGGCACAGAAATTAATGCTGTACATTGCTGCACAAAAATCGCGGTAAATTTGCGGTAAAATCGCGGTAATTACCGTGATTTTTGCCGCGTTTTTTGTGCAGCAATGTAAAGCATTTATTTCTGTGCCTTCCTGCACAAAACGCATCAAAAACGCACCGTGTGAAAGCACCCTGATGGTATTTCCTTTTCTTCCAATAGTCACATCAGGATCCTTCAACTTTCTCCAACAAAAGGGCCCTTTCAGCAGTTAGAGCCCATTCCCCAGTAATCACAGCAATTCCTTTCCCTCTGATACCCAGTAGTGCTGCTCCATTCTGCACTATAAACAACTGTAAATCCACTCCAAAGAGAACATTAAAAAATGCTAATAATACCCTTAAAAATGTAAACATCCAAATTTATTTTGTAATATATATATATAGTTAGCATTTTTTAATGTTATCTTTGGAGTGGATTTACAGTTGCTTCTAGTGCAGAATGGAACAGCACTACTGTATAATATATACCTGCACTGTATATCCTAAAGATAATGTGAACAGACAACAAATATTGAGGAGGATTGCTGTTTGATTTTGCTTGTGCTTAATCCCACTATATTGTGAAAGATTATTATTCTTCTGATCCATATACCGGTCAAATTTATAATCGGGACAGCAACATGCAGCGCTAAGAGTAATACTGCATTTCATTTAAATGAAACCATATTTTTCTATATATTTATTTTTATTTTTTTTTAAATTTTGAACTAAAAAGCAGATGTGGAATTGTAACATAAAACTTCACTTCTACTGTGCGCCATATTTCAGTCTGTGAATGAAGCCAGCAATGTAAGCAGTGGATGTTATAATCATGTCTCCGGGCAGGGACACAGCTAAATGTCTATTCTATACACGTCACAAATGTAATTAATGTATTTTATACAAGTGTCGCTAATGCAGTTTGTACTTGCACATATGCATATATACATTTCTCCGCACATAGCCGTGGTAACAGGAGAAATAGCATTGGGTACATTGTCGGCGGCATTCAGAGAACTGAAAACAATGTACAATACAAATAAGGCTTATATCACAAATGTACTTCGTTTTTAATAACTAAACCGTTTTCAACCATTCCCCTTTATTTCTAAGGAATCTTCATGATGTGCTGAATATACATCCCTATCTCCATTATGTAGTCTTCGTACCCTTAGGCCTCGTTCACACGGCTTATTTCGCCGCGTATTTGCCGACGGATTGACGATCGTCAATCCGTCGGCAAATCAGTCAGAAACAAGTCACAGCCTATTTTCTATTGATTTCAATAGAAAATACGGCTCGTCGTTCACACGACGCGTATTTCCGTGCCGGATTGCCGCCGCGGATTGACGACGGCAATCCGGACGGAAAAACAATGTGCATGTCAATTATTTACGGACGGATTCACCACCTACAATGATTGGAGATGGTGAATCCGTCGGGAAATCGGTTACAAATACGTGCCACACTTAGTGGCACTTATTTGCAACTGATTTTCAACTGATTTCAGAACGTATTTACGATGGGCAATCCGATGTAAATACGTTCTGAAATAAGCCGTGTGAACGAGGCCTTAGGACCATATTTTTATACATAGCTTTAAGGGGGAAAAGTGCACATTTGCGTTCTGTGTTTACTAGAGATTTGAAGAAAAGGTTTACTAATGAGGTGTTCAATGATTTCTTTTTACATTGTATTGGTCTTATATGATGCAAAGGTTATGTTGTTCTGTGTATTCCGACATTCACATAATTTATTATTGTATGCAATTTTTAGTAGTTTATCAGCATAAATTGGTTCTCTAAAGTAGCCCCATTTTCATCCATAAGTTGAGTTATGTACGGTGTTAATATTCAGTCTCAGGTCACTAATCTTCAGGGGCCACAGCTGCTTGGGAATTATGGTTTTATCCTGTAAGATCAATGATAAGAATTCTTGAAAGTGTCTTCCCATCTGGTCATTTCTAGGTCTGAGGCCAGCTTGTGGCTGAGTAGGAGTCGGTCTAAGTAAAAGTGGAAATGGCTGTGCTTGCAGGGTCTTCCGAATTTATTTCTAGAAGAATTCCAAATCTAGTTGAACACATTCCCATAGAAATAAACAGAGAACTGAGCAAGTGCGGCCATCTTCTCATTCTTTGAGGCTGGCTCATAGTGAAGTACAAGCTGGCCTTAGAGCTGGAAATAACCAAATAGGAAAACCTTTACGGTCAAAAGGATTTCTAAGTATTTTTAAACTTTGAAGGAGTTGTCACATACAGACCTCCTGTTCTTTAAAGATAGCCACTCCTGCGAGTGCCATTGGTGCAGCTTCTGGTGACCTCAGGAATTTTCTCATCACTCAAGGAGTAATTTTATTTCTCTTCCGGGGAAATGCCTGCCATTTAACCAAACTGTTGACCATGTAGTAGACAAACTGGCCTTAGCTCTCTGCTCTGGCTCATGGAAGGGCATTCCTAGCAGGGGATCCTCTCCATAGCCGCTGCATTCCCTAAAACAATTACAGCTTATAGGGAACAGATTTTAAGAAAAAGGTTGTTGGTCCAGGGATTTATTCTGATTGCCGGATTTGAAGTTGTGAAGGATTTTTTTTTTTTCTTAAGATGAGGACAATTGACTTCTATCTCATAGAATTTATTGCCTTCCTCTATATCAACACTACAGGATAATTTGCTAAACAGGAGGGATGGCTTTTCGTAGCCTTGCAAACTAGGTAACTATATAGCAATATAACCGTAGGAGTTATCTTGCAGAAACATCCCAGGTGTTCATAAAATGAAGATGTCCAGACCTGATGCTACATCACCTTATTACTAATTTGTTTAGAACAGATCCATAATATTTAAAGGCTTGTTCCTGATTTTTTTTTTTTTTTTATGGTTTTTATGAGCATTTAAAAAAAAAACTATTAGGGCATGCTCATAACTGGTATTGAACTTTTGATTCTGGTTGAACCGATTAGGCCGAATCCAAATTTTGCCAGCAATGGTATGAAGATTGTATGAGCAGTCACTAGCCTTTTTCCAGATAAGAAGGAAGTGAGTTATTCATTGACTGCACACATTTACTTTCTCCTGTATAGAAAAAGGCTGGTGAGTAATCGCACAATTTCCCATTATTGATGTCTTTGGATCAGGCTGAACTGGCCCTACTCAAATCCAAAGCGTGACACTAGTCATATGCATACTCTGTTAGGGCGCGTTTATGCGGCATAGACCAAATACTGGTCGGATTTGCCGACTGGTATTTGATCTTTTTTGTCACGCAGGGGTGGCTTCTGTCTGCGGTTTGCAGATTCAAGCCCTCCCCCTTCGCACTCACATGTTCATGTTCCACCCGAAAACCTGGAACATGGGGGGAAGAATGAACATGTTCTAAGTTTTTTGGACCGCCAGCGGTGTAAAAAAACCGTCCGGTGGAAAATCTGTGCAGTGGGGACTGCTGCACGGATTTTCTATTGAAGTTTATGGGGGAGCGTTGCCTGTCGGTTTTCAGACAGGTTGTAAAACCACAAACGGTCTGAAAAGCCAACAATAACCTGTACCATGGGGACAAGCGCTTATGCTCCTTTTATCCTCTAGCTTCTAGTGGATAACAGTGTTTAATGGAGCGCCATATGACAGAACATCAGAATCATGGAGCTTTTGCAAATGATAGCAATACATTGTCCATCAAAGTTAAAACGCTCTTCAGCTGTGGTCTTCAAGATCATCACTTTGAGACTGAATTTTTAGTGTATATTATGATTCTATTTAGGGATCTGTTATTTTTAGGAATTTGAATACTGTAAAACTTTAAAGTGTATATTCATCTTTTCAACCTAATATTCAGAGTATGTGTAGAATGAATCTGCATATGAAGTTGAGAAACTTTCTAAGTAAATTGCTAATCATGTACTGATCCTGAGTTGCAGCCTATATTAGAGTGTGGAGCTACACTAACGATTCTGTAGGCTTTAGTACTGAAATCTCCGATTCCTTCTTGGCTCTTGGTGTACCCCACCATTTTTAAAGATCATAACTTTACACATCAGGCACTGTACAGTAACTTGATGTAAGTAAAATTTAAAAATTTTTCCACTGCTTGAAGTGCCCTAAGGGGTTAAGGATGTGTCAAAACAAGTTGTCAACTTTTTTCCAAAAGAAAAGGGCAAAAATTGTGAAACAACTCTAAATTCAACCAACTTTAAGTCGGGATCATGCAAAAAAAAACTTCAATTATTAGAAATTTACCCAACTTTGTGTTTTATGAAGACGAAAATTAGGTGAAAAATCACAGAAAATTAACATTATTTTACTCAAAAAAAAAAAGGCCAAATTTTACGCTCAAGGGGCTGGACAAAGATAAACCCCAGTAGGAGGCAACACAACCTTTGCTACTGGCAAAAGAGCTGGGGGGCTTGTGTTCCCCCATGAGTTTAGTTTTAGTCCACCCATTGAGTTTAAAGTAGGTTTGTTTAGTTTTTTTTTTTTTAAAGGTGGACATCCCCTTTTAAGGTGCTTTACTCTATTTTAAATTTAAATTCACTTAATATACAGTTTATTTGGATTTTTCCTTTTAAAAAGCTAAAGAAGCCTTTGTATTTTTTTCTAAAGCATTAAAATAGTACACGGATGTACGTTTTTAATACAATATATAATGCATTCTTTTTTTTTTTTTTTTTTTCTTTTTTCACCTTCCAAAATGTCGCTCTTTTATGAACCCTCGTTTGCTTTTTTATTTTGTTGTGTTGATCCCTTTTGGGCCCCATTCCCCTCTTTGGCCCCCTGCCTGTAATTAAAAACCACCAGCTGTAAATCACAGAAGCCCCCCTAAAGGCCCCCCTTGACCTGGAAATTGGACCTAGCCCTTTCTTGCTTTCATGTGCCATCTCGAAGTCATGGCCCTCCTAAATTACATGTTTGTGTTATCTACATGAATATATTCATTTAATAATATCATCTGGTTTGCAGCTTATGTCTGTGTTTTATCATCCATAATGTCATATGATTATAATCTCACAGCCACATAAGTGTTATAAAACTATATGATTTTGTTGGATTCCCTTATTTTTTAAGTAATGTAAGGATTTCTACAATATAATGTAAGGAATTATATTGTATAACTTTTATATATGTATAATCTATATATAATGTGCAAGTTAAATCTACTACGACCCCTTACCTGTTATTTTATTTTTTTATCGAATACTACTACATACCATAATTTTTATTCAAAATTTGGGCTTTTTAAAAAACAAAAGGGGCCACGTGTAAAAAAACTGCTTGGTCTAAAACTTTTCTTCTTCCCACAGAAACCCCAGTCAGGTTCCCCTTTCATTTCATAAGTCCTAAAAAAGGGAATCTACTGGTTGTATCAAAAAAAGTCAAACCCCGGGACAGTTTTCATACATATTCCCCTTAAACTGTATCAATCTTTTATTCTTTTTTTCCCCAGTAAAAAGTTATGCACAATCTTCTTCTATCTCATGCTTTTTTTTAACTTTGGGCCATATAATAAAATAAAATCTTTATTTATAGGCCAACATATTCCGCAGCACTTTACAATATAGAGGGAAAAAGCACAGAAAACCAGACTTACATTATAAAAAGCTACTCAAAGAACACGGGGTGTGAGGGCCCCTCGCAAGAGCTTACAATCTTTTTGGTGTATGGGTAAACAAAAGGTGACAAGTGCTTGGTTTACAAGGGACACCATGTACAAAAAGAGGGGGTAGTAAACAAAAAAATTGGATGAACCTCCCACCCAACCAAACTTATAACGAAAATTTCCTGTGGGTGCCAAAAGTGCAGGAAGTGAGAATCTGTGACAGAATTTGGGGGTTGACAATTAGGGATTTTGTGGGGCTTGTTAAAAAGATGATTTTTCGAGGCATTTTAAAACGTGGGGGTTGTGAGTGTCCCTGATCAAGGGGGGTAACGTTCCAGAGAACGGTTCAATACGGAAAAATCTTAGAGAGGGCAGGGGAGGTTCGGAGAGTGAGGTGTGTATTTAGATCTAGCAGAGGGAAGAAGGGGTAGGGTGGTGACAGAAAAAAGGGGAGGAGATGTATGGGGGTGCAGCACTGTGGAGGCCTTATGTGTGGTTGATTTATTTTTTCTGTACGAATGGGCAGCCAGGCAGAGACTGCCCAAGGGTAGAGGCATCAGATAGCACTGGAAAGAAAGAAAAGCCTGGCGCTGCATTCGGACGATTGAGAGGGGAGAGTTTACAAGAGGAAACCAACAAGTAGGGATTTACAGTAGTCAAGACGAGAATGAATAAGAGCAGAAAAGAGAGATGAGTTGTTTCCACAGTGAGAAAGGGCGGATTCTGGAGTGTTTTTTGAGGTGGGGTAACGGAGCGGGCAAGGGATTTTGATATAGGGGTAAGTAAATCAGAGCTGTATAACCCCCAGACTCGGCCTGTGCCTAGGAGTTATGGGGTCCCACACACTGAGAGAGAAATAGAGGGTAGGTCGGTATAGTTTGTGGGATGCTAGAAGTTCAGTTTTAGTAGGTTTATTTGGAATAGGAGAGGACATGATGTCGAGACAGGGGGACAGACTCACGGGTGTTTTTTGCAGGGAGGGTGAGTCGGGGGGAAAGTGTATAGTTGAGTGTCATCACGTAGAGAGGGTCGGAAGCCAAATCTACTGGGTTTTCCAAGGGGGGGCGTGTAAAAGTGAAAAATGGGGACCAAGAACGGATCCCTGAGAACCCCCGACATAAAGGGAGAGGAGAGGAGGTGAACCGGAAAAGAACCGAAGGAGCGGCAAGAGGTAGGAAAGAACCAAAGAGAGCGGTGCTGGATACCGATGGTGCGGAGCCATGTTTGGGGGGTGGTGATCAAAAGTTCAAATGCTGCGAGAGATCCAGAAGAAGCGCAAGATATTACCCTGCGATTTTGCTGTCAGGAGGCATTTGAAAATTTAAAAGAGCAGTTTCTGTGGAGGGAGGGTCGGAAACCGGATTGCGAGGGTCTAGAAGAGAGTTTTGCGAGAGATGGGGATCAGGCGAAGTTTCCAAAGGTTCCATGATTTTTGGGGATTTAAGGCAGGTTAGAGCTGGGCGGTATTGGCGGCCGGAGGGGGCCGAGGGGCTTTTTAAGTTAAGGATTTAACAGCGTGTTTAAAGGGGATGGGAAGATCCCCGGGAGAAGAGAGTTACAGATTGTAGTGAGGGGAGAGAGGCAGCTGGGGAAAGGACTGAAAGGTGGGGGGAAAGGGGTCAAAGACAAGTGGGGGGCGAGAGACCGGAACCTGGGGGGCACTCTTTTTTGTCGGGTCAAGGGCCAGGGGGCAATTAGAGGACGTGCGGGGAGGGACAGGGTGGGTGTTAAATTGGGGATTTTGATTTGATGTTTTTTCCGATGCGTCAATTTTGTCTTTGAAGTGATGGCCAGGTCTTCGCACAGAGGTCAGTGACCCGGGGCCGAGCTTTGGGCCCGACGAGGGAGTGGAAGGATCAACAGACGTTTTGGGTTTTTTTTTTGTAGTGTTGAGTTGAGGAGGTGAAAATTTTTTGTTTGCCAGTGAAAGGGCAGTGGGTAGGTCCGACATGAATTTTTTAGGGAGAAAGTCTGCAGGAGCTTTTTCTTCTCCACAGCCGCCAGCCACACCGGGAACGCGCGCAGATAGCAGCTGGGCGTGGCCAAAGGGTGCGGGGTCTGACTCTGGGGTACGGTGTGTGAGTGGGGCCATATGTCCAGGTGGTAGTGAGAGTTTCATTGTAATGTTTAAAACCAGGTCAGGCGGAGAGAGAGGAGATTGGGGGGAGTGAGGACTGTAGGTGTCTAGAGCTCCTGGTGTTGTAGAGCGGAGATTTCGGAAAGGGCGACGGGGAGGTGTTTCCAGAGAAGGCTGAAAGTTGTTTAAGTAAAAGAGATAAGGTTATGATCCGAAGTTTTATAAGGAGAGTTGGTAAGATTAAAAATTTACGAGGCGCAGAAACCCCGATCAAAAGATTGCCCCCCTGTGAGTTTTGGGGATCAGGAAACTGCGACTGGCCAAAAGAAAGGTTAGTGAAAGAAACTGAGAGGGGGAAGGGAGACCTAGGGGGTTCCAAAGGGGAGTTGAAATTGCCATGATGAGTGGGTATTTCTCGAGAGGGAAATTTGGAAGCCCGGCAGCAAAAGATCCAAAATGGCGGGGTGAGCCGGGGGGGTTGTAGAAACTGCAATTGTGGAAAAGGCCAAAAGAGTTGAGGGTGGGCCTCAAAGGAGGGGGAAAAGGGTGGGGAAGGGAATGCCCGGTAGGTGCAAAAGTGGAGCGAAAGTAGCCAACTCCTCCACCCCCTGTCGGGCTGGGGGGGGTTGGGTGAATGTAGGCCGCCGTGGGGGGCACAAGGGATGCGGTTTTCTGATTGTTGGAGCAAGTTTCTGTGAGAGCTAGGAGATTGAAAGTAGAAAGGAAAAAGGTATGGACAAGGGGAGTTTATTAGACGGATCGGGGGGCCCCCAAACCATTTAAAAGGGGGAAAGGAAAAGATAAAAACAAAATTACCAGTTAGCAGGGGTTTTTTGGGAGAAAGAGGTGGGGTGAGAAAAAGGAAGGTGGGCCGGGGTTGGGAGAGATTCTCTGCACAAGAAGCAAAAGAAAAGTGATTGCAGAGGTTCACTGACGAATATGAGGGTGTTTGTGCAGCACCCCGAATGGGTGGTTTGGTGTAGGAAAGAAAATAATAATGCATGGATGCGTGCATGGTAGAGGGAAGGAGAGGTGCTAATGTGGGGTGAGGAGTTTTTGGGGTAGACTGGCGTAGGAAAGGGGGAAGAGGCAGCAAGAAAAATTGCAAACGTAAGCATGGTTCAAAGCTTGGAAAAAAAACTGCTACTTAAAAGATCGTTTTTCCCCTTCTGCCCCCCTTTGGCCATAATTCGGGGGAAAATTCATATAGTCATTAACAATGGGCAGACCAAAGGTCTTTCAGACCCCCCCCCCCCCCCCAGAGCACCAAAATATAGTGTCTATTGATTAGATCACCACTTTTAGGGAAAAAACGGGGGGGGTTATAAAAAGATAGGGAGCAAGGAGTTTTCAAAGGGTAATTTGGGTATAGGCAAAACTTTTAAAATAGAAAACATCCAAAAAATTTTTAAACAACTGGGACTTCAAGGAAAAGCCAGAACACAAATATAATCACACAGATATTGCAGAGGGGTTGCTGATGCATGTATAGCTGTTGACCAACCGCTATCTCTCCCAATTTCTGCATATCTGTGCACACTCGATTTGTCAGGGTGTGCATATGTTCTACACGGGAAGACAGTGCCAGAAACCACTGACAATGTGTGTCTCGACAAAAACAAAAGGATTAGGCAGTTGAAGTCGGTAGGACACTACACACATTCAACCAACAGTTATTTAATGTGTATGACCACAAAATCTGATCTAACGTATCTATATTTATATTTTATCTACATATCTTGGAAAATAAATAGATGGTATAATACGGTAAGTTAATGTTTCTTTATTTTTTTAATTTATATGCAAATTAAATTTAAACTCCGATCTCTCTCCTCTAGTTTTCCATCTCCTCCTCTAGTCTCCATCTCTCTCTCCTTTTAGCTCTCCATCCTTCTCTACTCTCCTCTCCCCTCTCTAGCTTCCCTCTCTCTCTCTCTCTAGGGTCTCCACTCTCTCTCTCTCTACTCTCCATCTCTCTCTCTTCTAGCTCTTCCCCCTCCTCTCCTCTCTAGCCTCCATTTTCTCTCTCTCTAGCTCTCCATTTCCCCTCTCTCTACTTCCCATCTCCCTCTCTCTAGTCTCCATCTCTCTCCTCCTAGCTCCCATCTCTCTCTCTCCTACTCTCCATCTCTCTCTCCTCTAGCCTCCATCTCCCCCCTCTCTCAAATTTTCCCTACTCCTCCTCTCTCTCACCCCCTGTTCCCCCCTTTCTCACTCTCTCTCTCTCTCTTTTTAAGCCTCCATCTCCTCTCCCCCCGTCCCCCTTCTTCTCTCCTCATCTCTCTCCCCTCTCTTCTCACTCTCCAACTCCACGCCCCCTAGCTCTCCATTCTCTTCTCTTCTCCTAGCTTTCTCCCCTCCCTCTCTCCTCCTCCCCTCCCTCCTCCCCCCTCTAGCTCTCCATCTCCTCCTCTCTCTTCTAGCTCCCCAACCCTCCTCCCCTCTCTAGCTCTCCATCTCCGTTTCGTCTCTAGCTCCCACTCCGCTCTCTACTTCCACTCGCTCTCTCTCTCTCGCTCTCCAGCTCGCTCTCTCTCGAGCTCTCCCGCTCGCTCTCCTCCCCCTTAGCTTCTCCCAGCTCGCCTCTCTCCCTCTAGCTCCCCAGCTCGCTCTCCCCTCTAGCTCTCCACTCGCCTCCTCTCTAGCTCCCAGCTCGCTCTCTCCCCTAGCTCTCCACCCTCGCGCTCGCTCTAGCTCTCCAGCTCGCGCTCGCTCTCGCTCTCCATCTCGCTCGCTCTAGCTCTCCATCCTCTGCTCTCTCGCTCGCTCTAGCTCTCCATCTCTCGCTCTCGCTCTCCCCATCCCCTCGCTCTCGCTCTTCTCCATCTCTCGCCCCCCTTCGCTCTCACTTTACTCCCATCTCTCGCTCTCGCTCCCCCTCCCCATCTCTCGCCTCGCCTCTCCTAGCTCTCCATCTCTCTCTCTCTCTAGCTCTCCATCTCTCTCTCTCTCTAGCTCTCCATCTCTCTCTCTCTCTAGCTCTCCATCTCTCTCTCTCTCTCTAGCTCTCCATCTCTCTCTCTCTCTCTCTCTCGCTTTATTCATCTATTATCTGTATGTATACCTACCATACAGCATTTGACTGCAAACCAGATTTTTACATTCTGCCAGCCATGCCCTAAGGTTTACACTGTGTATTGTCTGTACATTCCTTTTCCTCATTTCATGTTCTGTCTCTGTGTATTAGAACATTACATGCTTTCTCTTTATTGGTCCTGCACTAAGTGATCTGCTTCTATTTCCTCTATTTGCTGCAATGGACCTTTTAGTTTTTTTTTTGAGCAAAACCGCTTTTCCCCCATGAAAAAAATGGTACCCCGTTTGTATCGGGCAACCATGATGTTTGCCGACACCACAAACCCTTATCACATTTTAATTGTTTAAACCTTTTATTTTGGGAAGGGGAATCAGCAGGGTCAGACTTCTTGCATGTCCAAAATTTTTTGTAAATCTGAAAATGTTTTTGTGGCCCCGCAGGATACTACGAAAATTCCGGAAACTAAAAGTCTATCCTATCATGACACTGCTATATAACTATTAAAACAAATTAAAACAAAAATTAGACACTAGAGTAGATTGCAAAAAAAACATCAACTACAGCACATAACACAGATAGCTCATTGATTTGAAAGAGAACTGTGTAAAGCTAAATTTCTCCTATGGGGGGCCCCTCGGGGGAATCCCCAAACCTTGAAAAGATTTTCCCACAAATTACAGCTGTGATTATTCTAAATATAACGGAATGTAGAAAGTGGATAACAATGTTTACTGCATCTGGGATATTTAGATACTTTAAGACTTGGTCCTTATAGTCATGAAATACAAACTGTAAAAGCCGATTTGAACGATGAAAATGCATCTTACCACTACTCCAGCTAGTAATGAGCTATATACCATTTGCAAAGATCCTGTCAAAATTGGAAAAAAACCTCAAAAAAGAAATATTTTCATAAAAACAGACAAATGAAAATTTTTCCCGCCGTAATCCCTTGTTGCAAAACCCCAATTTTTCTATAGTATCAAGGGTTTATGGTGAAATAAAAAAAAGGGCCCCCAACAACAAAATAAAATTTGGGCGGGGCACCTTTTTATGTAAAACCAAAACTCTATTAAAAAAATTTTTAAATTGGGTTCCCATAGCCCCGAAATACCCCCCCCCCCTAATTTAATAAAAAGATAAAAATTAAACAGATAACTAGTACAGATAAAGCAAGTCCATACATATAAAATTCAGAGCTGCTGGAAGTTACTTTTTATGATAGGAAAACCTAGCCAGTTCATGGACTTTATAACAATTACAAAAAAAAAAAAGAAAAGACGTACTCCGCCCTAACATGTAAAGAGTTAAAAAAATGTAGTAATGCACTTTAGTGTAGAGAGGCTCTACTTGACCACCAATCACTAAATGCACTGCACAAAAACAGATGTTTTACAAGTAAAATGTTCATCCCAAATTTGGTTGCATCCCCATAAATCACATGACCGCATTTGCCAGAGTCTGTGACATTTTATGTTGAAACCAGACTCAACATACAATGTCCTGGGAAAGACCATTGTTTGTTGGCAGTAATGTATCCTGAGGCCATTGGAACTTGAGGGATCACTTTAATACATAAAAATTATAGTAAATGAGTATGAATTATACAACCCTAATGCGACAGTATTTTATAATCTGATCTGGCCTATAAGGAAGGACATGGCTAGGAAGATACTGTGCACATCAATGGTAGGATGTCCTAAAGGATTCCAAAATGAGAGGATGTGAGATCAAGGACATGCTCAGTAGCTTTCATTGGTTGGGTACCATTTTGGAGTTGGGAGAAAGAAACTGTTTGCCTACGTCCAGGTATAATTTGGGGGTTCCCTCATTTTGGGTTTCCCAACCCTGAAAACTGAAATAAAGGTTTTCTCTGTTCTTTTTTGGAGTTTTCCTATAAACCAAAAATGAACAACGACTGTTTTTGGTAAGCTCCCAGGGAGCCAGCAGGTAGGGGCACAATAGGCTTTTTTCCTCACTAAATAAATATACACTCTTTGAACATTCACTGTACTAGAGATAAAGCTCAGCTGGCAAATTATGAGAAATATAAAAGCATGAAAATAAATGTTGCCTTGTAATATTTCACATCCGCTCCCAGCTTTTCTCAAGGTCAGAATGTTTAGTAAAAACATCTTATTCCTCCTACACCCATTATTATTTTGTGTTTCCATTAAACCTGTTTACATAGGGAAGTACAGAAGAGCCAGGGAATGACGCCAAATGCCCTTAGCGCTTCATATTGTATCAGTCAACAAGGGCAGGCACTGAAAGGATGCATCACCTTCACTACTTCAGTCATTCTCCATGTACCTCAGCAATCTGACCCTTCATTTCCTACATTTAAAGGGATTAACATAAAATGTTGAGTTCTTCCCAAAACTTTTTAAAGTCCTCTTCTAAAATTAAAAAAAAAATTCCGAAGATAATTTCTTCTTTCCTAAGAGAGATTTCCCAAATATATGCTGTTATATCAAAACCGATAAAACTTCCCATTGCCAATTACCTTCAGTCACACAAACTTAGGGCCACTGTATGAAACGGCTTGGTAAAACTCACTTTTTTCCCCATAGAAACCTATGAGGAAAAAAGTAAGTTTTAGACCAAAAAACGTTTCATACATGTAGCCCTAAAAGTCAGTTGGTTGCTAGTAAACCTGTACAAGCATAGGATATAAAAGTTACAGGCCTGAAGCCACAACTACCGAGATGTGCTTATGACTACATTAATTTCCTGATTTGTCAGATGATGTATTGTCATCCTACTCACTAAATACAATAAATTTTACACCTATATACATTCACACTTACTCAATTAGGTTGTTGATCTAAATCAGGCTGACAAGAATCTTTTATTTATTTATTTTTTTTTATTTCTTTGCTATTCACGGGATTCTAGGTTCTCCTCTAACAACAAAGTATAAAGGTGCCCAAACACCTTCAGTTGGATAAAAGTAAACCACCCCCCCTTTTAAAAGGCAACCCTCAGTTGATTCTAATTTCAAAGTGACTGACAATTTTTCATGTTTTAAATTAGGCAAATACATTTGAAAAAACCGGACGGATGGAGGCTGAAATGAAACTCATTATGTGATCTCAACACCTTAAAATAAATGCGGGGGTGGAGAAACCCATGGCTCCCTGAAACCCCCTTGTTTAAACTTCTTTTAGAAAATTAACCCTTCAAAAAGGGTTTTTTTTTTCTCTTTCTGAACCAACAAGGTCCCCCCCCAGAAAGATGTTTTCCCTTTCCTTGCTCCGCCACACGCTAAAAAGGGGAAAAGACAGCAATGATAAAAAACCATTCAATATAAATGAAAAAAATTAACACTTTTAATAAACTTTGTTAAAAAACCCAAACTGCAGTCTATAGAGGGCTCTATAGGGAATATTATTACCATGCAAAAACCCCGCTGTCCAAAAACACAAAACTCTCCTTTATAACTATAATCTGTTTTGTAAAACCCCCCCTTATTTTTTCCTGACCAGGGTCATGGTTGAAACATTTAGTGATTTTTATTTTGATTCCTTGGTGATGTTCTTTACTTAATGGTATTTCCGGGTCTTGAAAAATAAACCATTTGCGGTGATTAGTAAAACGGGAAACTGTATATCATGCATAATACAATGCCCCACTCTAGTTTTTTTTGGGCAAAAAATTTTTTTTCCAAATTTCCACGGGGCCCTTTGAAACCCCTGGCCCCTTTCCAAACCTTTACCAAAGAGGCCAGCACTTGAAAAAAGCAATGGGGCCACCACGGTGTTTAACCCCAGCGTCTTGCACTACCAACAGGCTCTAGCAAATATGCAGTTACAGCAACCTGCATTCATCCCAACCGGTAAGTTTCATTTCAAGAACTAAATCTGTATGCAGACTTTGGTTTAAGTACAAGTGGTCAAAATGCTGGGGGCAGAATATAGGCATGAAATTCTGGGAGTTGCTGTTGATTTTCCCCAAGAAAACACTCCCAATTCCAAAAATGCTTTTTGGCCCCAAAAAGGGTTTCTCTTTTAAAAACCAATATTTTTTTGGTCTAGCCCTCCTTAAACCGGGAATTTTGGTTTTTTATGTGGGGGGGCAAGCATGAAAAAGACCAAATCACAACCAGGGTTTATTCTAAGTTTGGGAAATTTTTAAATTTTTTTTTCTCTTTGCAACATAACTATAGATTTGAGAAGTTTTTTGGAAATACATTTTTAAAAAGTGTTTTTTTTTTTTTTTTTTTTTTTTTCCTTTTTAAAAATATTTTTACTATATTTTACTGTTCTGTGCAGAGCCCTGTGTTGCTCATTAGATATTATAGATACATATTCAGGTTTTATTTCTGTCCAGGTAAGAATATGTTATATAACCTATTAGGCTACAATTTCTGTAGCCTGGATTGATTCCAAAAATGTTGAGTATTTGCTCTGCACTTCCATGTCCATTTAGAAACACAATATTATTGATGCATTGGCAACAAAAAACATTTTGGAAAGAGTTTTCTATTAAAGCAAAGCAGTTTACCTGGGTTTTCAAATGACAGCCTATCCTTTGGATGGACTATCAATGTACATTACACTATATAAGGGTTCTAGGGGTCTAAGCCTCCCAATCGGTAAGTCATTATGCTTGGATAAACAAAGTAGCCACTGCAGTCATGCAAACACTGTGGCCTCTTTATTATGCTGGGTCAAAACCCACTGATCATACACAAATGACCTATCTCACAAAAAGGTCAGCAATGAATTATCCTAAAAAACTATTTTAAGCTCATATTTCTCCTGCTATTGAAAGAGATGAAAGGTTCAACAGGGCTTAGAAGTGTAGCTATAGACAGTAATATGCTTGTTTCAGATGTTTCAGTTACCCTATAGACTTGAATGAAGTCTACTTCTGACTGCACTAGTTAAAACTGTATCATGTAGTGGAGCAAGGGTTGGGTGATTCATATTCCTCAGATAGGTGAGGGTACCAAAGTAGAAGACTTCTTTTTCTTATAGCCTGTTCAATGGTGGGAATAATCCTTTAATTTTTTTGCATCCCTTGTTGGGTGCCATGTTAGTCATGGAGTTGCTTCCTTAATTTTGGGTATGCTTGTCATTATCGCCATTTTGAGCATCCACAGGTTTTTATTTCATCCCTGCCCAAATATATATATGTAATGTCAATAGTTAGCGAGAGAAGCATTTTATAATTAGTTTTAGCTTTTATTGGTATAATAAACAGCCCATAAAGTCCAGCTACAGCTGAGCATTTTATTATTTACTTTTCATTTTCTTTTTATGTATTATGTGTAATTAGTTGTGTCCACATAATGTCCATACTGTATGGATCAGGCTTTTAAAGCAATCTTCCTTGGGATCTTTGTTTTCAATAATTATGCAGTATAATTAATGCTAAAAGGGATAACATTCCAGACAGGGTAGAACTACTTTGTGGGCCTACTTACTAAACAAAATGAAGCAATTTGGTCACATATGTAGAGAACAGCAATAGTTGACACTATTTACCATTCTGAGAAATGAGTACTTTTCTATTAGATCAGTCAACATTCTTCGTTATTTGTCAATGGAAATATTTTGTAGATAATGATATAGGTTTTTATGATTTAATTGCTTTGAAAGCCCTCAACCATCCCCTCCTCTCGTGGGATTAAAATCATACATATTTTCCATGGTCTAAGCCTGGTTTTGCAGCTTTCTCTCATTCAAGTGAATGGAGCTGATCTACAGTTCTAGATTGTTTCCTTTGACAAGTGTAGTGTGGTTTTTAGAAAACAGACGATCCTTTTTTTTTTTTTTTCTCTTTGGTTAAAAAATTCTGGATAAACCCATTGGAATGAACATTAACTCACCCAGTACTGTAGAAAATAAATTGTACAGGTTAAACCAGCACTACCATCAAAACCCTTGTATAGAAACACTCCATAGTAGAACACTGGCAATAGGACAGGACCCACTTACACTGAAAGGTTTACTCTCTTGTTTAACTTGTACTTGGTGGTGTTTCTGTAATTATTGAAGAGGGCTGGATTTACTGGTACAATTGCTGTATGGTATAATATCAAATACTGTACATTTACACCAGAATATGTATAATTACTTTGTAAAATAGTTTGGTTATCAAGTCCGCCCCAGTGTCATATTTCATGGACCATCACAAGGGTGGGCTCATATCATGTTTGGGGCTTCCATTCTATATATTCATGAGGATACCTTGGAAATGGTGGTCAACCATGCTTTGTGTCAGACACCTAATAAATTTGAATGTGACATAGAGCAATAATAGGATAATAGTATAAAATAGACTAATTGCCTTCCGACAGATACTTACAACGGAGACCTTAAACATGATATGAACACATCCCTACCCGTGCTAGTTAAAAGCTTTAGGACACAGGTGTCAAACTGTGGCCCTCCAGCTGTTGGGAAACTACAACTCCCATTATGCATTTGTATAATCTATAACAGTGGGCATGATGGGAGTTGTAGTTTCCCAACAGCTGGAGGGCCGCAGTTTGACACCCCTGCTCTAGGAGGTTTGATTTCTTCTGTTCCAAGCGGACAACAAAGATGAACACATTCAGGTGGGAAGTCTAGAAATTTTAGATAATATAGGTTATCTAGAGAAACTGCACTGCATCAATATGGCATACCAGTCTTAAGGACAATTTTATAAATGTATAGAGGTTATAAGTTGTTTAATTATGTGAGGAATGCTGCAGTAGAATTTATGTTAAAGGACTGAATTAAAAAAAGGATTTGAGCGAGATAATTCTTCACTCGTAGCTCTGCAGGTAGAGAACCTTATTACTGAATAGTATCTGGAAAGGTCCTACAAAACATCTGATATTAATGTAGCTGGGAATTTTTCAAAGACAAAAAAAAGTTAATTGTTCATGGCTCATACCTGTAGTTTGAGGTATGGGTCCCTTTTATATACTACTGTATACTGAGCACAGTCACTGTAGGTTCCATTGAGGTCAAACTGACAAGATCAACTTGGATGCACAAAAAATACATGTTATCAGATACCATAAATCAAGATGTGTCTATTAGTAATAAATAAAGAATTATTTATATAAAGCGTTAAATACTTTCAAGGAGACCTGTGATCATTCCGGACATATCTGTTTTAGTAAATCCTCGTGTTCCCCAAGAAATAACAATTCTGGAGCCTCTTCTCTTATAACTCTGTGTTGTGCTGTTCCTCTGTTATTCCTCCTAGAAATGTATTACTGAGTCTGTCAGGTGGGTGTTACCAATTGGGGATGTGCAGGGTCCCTGCACAGTCTGACATTGTCCAATCGGTGCTGAAAATTGGAATGGTAACACCATTCTCACTTATGAAATAATACATTTCTAGAAGGAATAAACAAGGAACCATCACAACAGAGTTATAAGAATTGTCCAGAATTATTGTTTGACAAGTATTTTCTAAGCTAGAGATGTCACAGGTCATCTTTAAAGTGCTTTCTGTAGTCACTACACTTCAATACAGCTTACATTTTGCAGCCTCACCTTACATTCCCAAAACATATTTTCTTTTATCCAAAATGCCATACATGTGCTACATAGAAAAAGTCATGAAGTTCATAACATGCAAGTTTTTGAGGTGCTTTGTACACTATAGGTCCTTAACACCAGAGGACAGAACAAAAGGACCACGTTTCCATCACGTTTCTGGGCTCTGCCCATGGTATGCATCTGAATACCATCAAAAGTATTTCATTGTATACTGCAGCATATCTGAGGTGTAGCCATAAGTTTTAATAGACCAAATATACTCTACTTGTGACTCTTTGCTCTGTTTTATGCTACAATAAGTTCTGTTTGTGGGACATAAAATTGTAGATTATCCTTGGGTCTGTTACAGTCTATGGCTATGCCTTAGGTATATGTTTGTATACCTTTTTTATTTCAACACATACTGGAGCGGAGACTGAAAACGTGATGCAAACAAGGTCTTAATCCAACAGCAATTCATTCTCTGCAGCTATTGACTGAAGCTCAGCCTTCCTGCTCTGCTTGCTCCCTCCATACACTTTGCACATAATGCTAGGAAAACTTTCTGACCTAAAAAATAACCTGAAAAGAATTGAAGAGCCCCCAATATTACCAGTAGTAGGTGCAGAGTGCATGCAGGAGCAAATGGAGTTGGTGGGATGTATCTCCGGACAAAAACTGCAAAGGTGGAAGTTGGTACGGTGCAGCTTTAGCTAATAGCTGAACAACATGAAGTTTATGGGGTGCAGCTTCAGCCTATAACTGCACAGCATGCAGTTGATGAGGTGCAGCTTCAGCCAATTGCTGCAGAACACAAAGTTTTAGGAATTCTTTCTGACCTAAAAAGAATTGAAGAGCCCCCAATATTACCAGTAGTAGCTGCAGAGTGCATGCAGGGGCAAATGGAGTTGGCTGGATGTATCTCTGGATAAAAACTTCAAAGGTGGAAGTTGGTACGGTGCAGCTTCAGCCAATAGCTGCATAACAAGCAGTCGATGGGGTGCAGCTTCAGCCAATAGCTGCACAGCAAGCAGTCGATGGGGGTGCAGCTTCAGCCAATAGCTGCACAGCAAGCAGTTGATGGGGTGCAGCTTCAGCCAATAGCTGCACAGCAAGCAGTTGATGGGGTGCAGCTTCAGCCAATTGCTGCATAACAAGCAGTTGATGGGATGCAGCTTCAGCCAATAGCTACACAACAAGCAGTTGATGGGATGCAGCTTCAGCCAATTGCTGCATAGCAGGGAGTTGAATGGCTGCAGCTTCGGCCAATAGCTGCAGAGCAGGTAATTTGTGAGGTGAAGCTTCAGCCAAGCTGCGCCCTGGTCTATAAATAGCATTGACACATATCATATATGTGCTTATACTTGTATTATGTTTGAAATGTTTTAGTTTCCTTAATTATAATTAGCTTTTCCCTTTTTTCTCTTTTTTGTTTTCTTTCTTTTCTTTTGGTAACGCTGTCTTGCTTTGCACTGTGATTGCATGCTGCTCCTGGTGTAACCTTCATGGTGATGTCACATGGCTTGCTGCTGTGATGCCTACCACGCTCCTCCAAATCCACCATGTGTTGCTATGGTTACCATTAACCTTCCACCCTCCTGTATGTCGCTTCCATGGTTCCCTCCCGAAAGTACCCATGATGCACGGTGCTACGCCCACCACTGTGTCTGCAGCAACATCACCTGCCACCAGCGTGCCCTTCGCTGCAACAGCTACAGCCAATCAGGTTTGGCCCTTTAAATAGCTTTATTTCACATGTAGAATCCTGGCATAATGTACAAACAGAGTATTATATGCACCTTGTGGATAGGTGGCCAATGGCAATGTGGGATTTTCACCATCATTTTATAGACCTTTACGGATCTATTGTTAATTGATTAATGTATATTTATAGCAGAAAATAACACATTACAGAGAGTTCAAGTTTCCAGATCTTATCCTGAGGTGTATATATTTGATGCTTAAGACAGTCTATCTGCTGAGTTAAACCAAGAGAAGGGGCAATGGTATACTGTCACTATAGTCTTACTCGCGGACCATGTTATGTTATTTGCAGTCCTCCTTTTACTAGTATAGTATATGACGCACTATATTGTCAGATAGTCATGTAGTCATACAGAACAAAGGTTATTAAATACCATTTAGTCAAAAAAAGTGACATGGTTTTAGCAGAAACAGTAATTAACATAGGATAACTTGCCCTGCTTCTGCCATTAAGCGGAATATCATGATGTAATTCACGTGAGGCTTGCATGTTCGCAGTAGGAGTCTATTTGCTGAGATTGTAATCCTATGACAACCTTCTGATATGTAAGCAATAGTTTTGCAATTGGGAATTATACCACTATCACACCTAAAATGTAGAGGGAAAAAAAATGACATGACTTCTTTGAAATGCTTCGAAAATGTTATCAAAAAGTTGTGCGATATCACATGTAAGTACTGCACATGTTGTGGTCCAAAAGAAACTAGACCACCCTTAGGCCTTGTTCACACAGTGCATTTTTCATACAGATAGAAAAAGCGGGTCAAAAACCGTGGAACACTTTCTATAATCCACCATATTTCACTTGAAAAAGGAGGATTATAGTACTGTTCAATTGAATGGGACGGCCAAAAACCACAGTAAAAAAGGGAACAAAAGCTGGTGCAAAAAATTAGTTTAAAGTATTTGTCAGATTCTGATTAGTGTTTTATCCTCTGCCGTGTGCATGTAGCCTTAGTAAGTTAACCAGCCTTGACTGCAGACTGATAAACTGGAGCAAGTTACCAGTGAGATTTGTGCAGCCGCCACTGATGTGTTTGGGTATGTTCACACAACGTACTTGTGCTGTAGTATGCCCGAAATGCGTCCCACAATTACGGTGATTCACTAGTGATGATCGAACTCTAAATAGTTCGAGTCGCACTTTGAGAAGTTCAGTTCGAGTCGAACTGGAGCTCGAACTTCGAACCCCATTAAAGTCAATGGGAGAAGATGTTCTAGTTAATTGTTATACCTATACAGGTGAGGAGAAGCTGTAATTACCATCCATAACAGTACACCAACACTAGGCACATTCTACACCGGGCACGACACATTGAAATGCGCTTAAAAATGATACGCCTCCATAACACAGCATAGCATTGGAAGTGTATGTAATGCGCTTATTGAGGCACATTGAGCACGGTGGTGCATAACCTATCATTACTAGTTTAGAGGCGAAAGGTGCATTACTTACACTACCATTGATATGCTACGTGCCGCTATTTGCGCAAATCGCGGCACATAGGCGCACATTGGTAGTGTATGTAATGCGCCTATGTGCCTTGATTTGCGCTCAGAGGTGCTTAACATATTACTAGGTTAAAGGCGATAGGCGCATTACATAATCTAGTAACGATATGTTATGCACCTCCGTGCACAATGCCTCGATAGGCGCATTACATACATTACCAATGAAATGCTATGTGCCTACAATTTGTGCAAATCGCAGCACTTAGCATATCATTGGTAGTGTATGAATACACCGATCGAGGAGCATTGCGCACGGAGGCGCATATCCTATCGTTACTAGTTTATGTAATGCGCCTATCGCCTGTAAACTAGTAAAGATCTGTTATGCGCCTCCATGCGTAAATCGCGGCACATAGGTGCATTATGTTTACTATCTGACGCCAGATTTTTGAGAGGATCGTACTTTCAGGCGCACTTTACACTGATTTAATGCGCCTAAAAACTATTAAGGTAGCGTGTCGAACGCGATGTAGAATGCGAACATTTACTCGAACGAACAGTAAAATGTTTGATTCGGCTCGAGTTCTAAAAAACAAAATCGTGAAGTTCAACTCAAACTTAACTTTTCTCGAACGTTTCGATCAACACTAGCTCTCACAGAGAGCTATGAATTACCTCGGTCTTCTCCAACGCACATTGAATGCCGGAGGAAAGAAGTGACATGTCACTTCTTGCAGGCATTTACGCGCCAGGGATGATAGAAGTGAATGGAGCCAGCCTCTTCTCCACCCCCGCACTTTAGAAGTACGTGCTGGCTAGCTCGTACTTCTAAAACATCCAGCGTATTGCGGCGTGTACAGTTCGCAACGCAATACGTCGTGTGAACACACCCTTAAACTCTCAGAGCGGGATACAACTGTATCTCCTTCTCACCTGGGACCAGGTAACGAATGGTTGAGTTTGCAGTTTGTAACTCTAAACAGAAATGTTATCATTCACTGACAGCAAACAGATCTCTTAGGGTATGTTCACATTGGTTATTTTGAACACTACAATTTTAATGCTAGTTCAGCTTGGAATCTATGCCTAAAATTCACATAAATTTAGCATGGATTTCAGACACGCACTTTGATTGTAGACGTGGATTCGGTGCTGAATTTAGAGGCAGGTTTTCGGTGTGGATTTTCTGTGGGCAGATTCAGCGTTGATTCAGTGGAGAGTCCACCTCAAGAAATGACACGCCACTTTTTATTTTTCTGCAGCACCAATTCATTTTTTAGTGTCCGGAAAATCAACATCCTCTTCACTGACACGCTGATTCTTCAGTTAAAACAGTGGGTTGTGAATTTCAGATTTCGGACAGTAAATCCAGTGCTTGTGAACATAACCTTAAAGTGTTAATTAAAAATCATGGACATTTAAGGCCCATCCATAGCATAGGTCATAAATGTCTGATAGATGTAGGTCTGACGCTAAGATCTGCACCAATCTGCAGAACAGGTACTCCCTCACACATGCACTTTTATTACCTT
This sequence comes from Phyllomedusa bahiana, assembly GCA_025379985.1. Taxonomy (NCBI): domain Eukaryota; kingdom Metazoa; phylum Chordata; class Amphibia; order Anura; family Hylidae; genus Phyllomedusa; species Phyllomedusa bahiana. The sequence goes on along the minus strand of JAODAL010003854.1, from coordinate 70,623 downwards.
TTTGTGGTACATTGGGGCCCTTTTCTCAAGATAGGTGGAGCTTGCATCTATCGGACATTTAGGAGGACATGTATGAAAACTGTCTAAGACTTTCTTTGTTGCCCATAGCAACCAATCAGTGCTCCCCATTCATTTGTTCAGAGCACTATATGAAATTAACTTTATGATGTATTTATACATTATAATACCAGTAGGGGTATATGGAGCGAGCTCACATGTTTACCCCGCTCTATACGCAACAGGTAACTGCTGATTATTACAGCCAGGCCTTTTAACTCTTTAGATGCTGCCAACAATCCTTGTTGCAGCATCTAAAATAATGAAAACCAGTGCTGCGCCTACCCCACCGCCACCTGGTGATGGCAATCTAGGGTGCCAAGTTTGTCATGGCAGCCTGGGTCCTAATGGAGGCCTTCATAGCTGCCATGTTGCTACTCATATTAGACCCTGCCTGCCATAAGTAGGATGTAATGGAAGAGCCATATTTGTACACCTTTCTGTAATATATTTATATTGCAGAACAGTGCACAAACGATCACAGCCCATGGTGTTCAAGTACCTTCTAGGGATTACAAATGGAAGTTAAAAAAAAAAAAAAATGTTAAAAAAAAGTTTTAAAATTTAAAAAAAATCTGAAATTCAAACCATCCCCTTTTGCCATTTTAGAGATAAAAAATAAAAAGTAATAAAAATAAAAAATAAAAAAAAAGTAAATAAAAAGAGTTAACCGAATTTGTCTTGCTGCATCCATAAGTCTGATCTATTAAAATATAACATTTATTCCATATGGGGGAAAAAAGGGATCCCACAAAATTCCACATGGGATTGTATTCTCAATGGAGGTTAATGGATAATGCAAGTAACTGTGTAGCATATTTAGCAGATATGTTCAGCATTCACTTTGGAAGATTTCCCAAGTATATAGGATTATTGTACATTAAGAACAGGGTGTAGGCATAGCTTATTGTAGCAGAAAAACATTAAGCAGGGGAAAAAAAAACACAAGCAAGAACTCAAAAGGGTAGTATACAGCCCACCCCTAGACACAGCACAGACAGACCGGGACCAAGCCACAAGTAATCCTATAGGACGAGGAAATCCAGCTAGAGTCCAGATGGGTGTAAAAAATAACTTTTATTTCCAATGCATTATAAAAGCGTAAAAACGTACAAAAGGGTCCTGTGAACAATCCCTAACGCGTTTCGGAAAATTATTCCTATATGATTAAGGAATAATCTTCCGAAACGCGTTAGGGATTGTTCACAGGACTTGAGCTGGATTTCCTCGTTCTACAAGCAAGAACTGCACTGTTTGAACAAGGTCTAAAACTACTGTATGTAGGAATTGTATTATTGCCCCTTCAAGAATATTGCCTATAATGCTGTTGCAGCAAATCCTGGTCTTAAAGTTTTGCATTGCTCTGGAAATTGTGTATTAACCTATAAACCTAAATTTTGTTATTCCTCTGTATGTATATCGCCCAAATTGATATGGCACCTTTGTGGTGTAATGTAATGAACCAGGTATATAGCTACATAAGAGAAATTCCAGGTATATAGCTACATAAGAGAAATTCACTGTACTAACCAAGTATTACCTTAGCAAATAGACCCGACATAACTTAAACAAATATCCTTACTTAAACAGGGTTGATTATAAGTCATGCACAAGCCAAATAAATGCTTGCCTGGTTCCATTACCGAGACTCCCCTCACGCAGGAAACACATGGCTGTGACTTGTTGATCACAGACCAGTTTTCCATTCACCACCATTTACGGCAATCATAAATAGCATTCTCTCCAGAAAAACCTTTTAATTTGAAATCTTCTCCACTGTAGATGTCCCAATTTTCACTAGATGAACTGAATAACAGCATGTATGTATCACAGATCTTACCAATAGAACAGTAAGTTTGTTTTCATCTTAACATTAACGTATTAACTGATTTCTTATATTTTGAAGCATTTTATGGGACTACTCATACAATTAATGACAAAGCGCTCCAGTGCGGAGATTTATTCTATATCTGATTATGGACTCTATATGTAATAAGTGGCATCAGTGAAGGTCAGGCTTTTATTATTAGTCAGGACTCCATCAATGTTAGATAACCCAGCTTCTAGGCGTTTATGCTGCATTGCTGTTACCATTGCAATGTTTGGCTTCAAGGTTGCAACAGGTTTATATGCTTTTTTTTATATTAAAACATTGCAGAACGTTGCTTCCATAATATGTTGCTTTGTGTTGCTTTCCATGTTAAAGATGGGCCCGTTTGCTAGATTCCAGATGTGTTGTTATTCTAAACATAACTCGTTCTATGTGAAATCCAGGTTATTATCTGTAGAGTTCATTATCCGGAATGCAAACTATTTGACCGTGTAGATGTGTTTATCGAGAGATTCTATCCCATGTTTGGTCTGAAAGGTCTTTTTGTATATTCTACAAAGAAAGTGTATTACAATATTAGAAAGTAGAGAGATTTATTTCAGAAAAGGAATTCCCTGCTTGAGTATGTATTATGTAATGCATAATGTCCCATTTGTAATGGATTAAATGGACAGTACCATGTAAATAGGTGTATGTTAGGCTCTTAAAGACTGAAATTTTATGATGATGAGAGAAATTATAATGAAGATAGCATTCCGCTGCAGCTTTGGGTACTCTATATCATAAGTAATGTTTCCCTTCCTTTATAGAGCAATACATGCCTTTAGAGCTGCAGTACATTAGAATAAGGTTGGGTGAAAATGCTGAAACCAATGGTAATAGATCATTTAATGTATTGGAGACTGTCCTAGTCAGTGTCCCCAACTCAGTCCTCAAGACACCAACGTCAGTTTCAGGATCTCCACAGAATGCACGAAAATAATGACTTACAGTGCAATGCTAAGGAAAGCCAGAAAACATGACCTGTTGGTGTGCCTTGAGGACTAGGGTTGGGAACCTCTGCTCTAGTTAATCAAATGCAATCAAAGAAGGAGATTAGGACCATGGATTGCAACCATGCCTGATCCTTTGTTCCACCAGGAGTTAGGCTGCTGTCGAAGATTACTAGCGGTAGCTCATCTTTTTCTCCAAATGGAAAGCAATCTTTCCTTGCATTTGGTAAAGCCTTAAATAGGTTTTCCCCAAGATTCCTGGAAACCTTTCTAGTGGCAAGAACTGTGTCAAGCCTTGTCCCCATGGCACGGGTTTTCACCTGGTTTTTCAGACGGTTTTCGGTTTTGAAAACCATCTGCAGACCAGTTGAAAACTTTTAACATGGGCCTCTATGGAAAACCCGCACAGTAGTCCCCGAAAAACATAGAACATGTTCATTCTTCCGTCTGGTTTTCGGGCGGAGTATGAACAGGTCTATGTGAAGGGGGAGGGCTTTTCTCTGCTAATCACGGAGAAAAAGCCCCCCCCAACCCCCTGCCATGCGGCCCCGTGTGCACGGCACCAAAACAATTCAAATACTAGTCGAATAAACTGACCGGTATTTGTCCTGTGCCATGTAAATGGCCCCATAGAGTAAAAAAATAACGGGTACTCCGTTTTCCTGACATCACGGTTCCAGCACTGCCAGAGCTGTGTGGGTTACCAGCTGCGACCATGAGCCAGTCACTGGCCTCATTGTATGGCACGTGACTTCTGAGGCCAGTGGTGGATTTATGATCATGTATGTCAGATCCGTTCTGAAAAGCGCCGGGGAACATTAAAGCTCCAGTAGTGGCAAGAGAGATTACTGGTTATTTTTTTTATTCTAACTTAAAGAGAACCTGTCACATAGATTATGCCCCCCTTGCTGAGGACAGCACAAGCTAGTGTCAGACCTGCTGTTTCCAACGCTGTGTCCCTTATTCTGTAAGATGCTGGAGTTTTCGTGTGTTTAATGCTCAAATCTGCAGTTTTCAGCCAGAAGAGTCCTTCAAAGAGTCAGTTTTTTTCAAACCCGGCCAATCGGTGACTAGCCCCGCCCACCTCAACTGACAAACATATTACTTTGAATAGGTAGAAACATGAGAATAACTGCCAGGTGGGCGGGGCTAGCCTCTGGTGGGCGGGGCTAACACCTGCTCATGAATAAGATTTGAGGGGTAAATGCTCTAAAACTACAGCATCTTACAGAATAAGGGACACAGTGCTGGGAACAGCAGGTCTGACACTAGCTTGTGCTGCCCTCAGCAAGGGGGGCATAACCTATGTGACAGGTTCCCTTTAACATTTGCTATTTGCAGGGTTTTTGAAAACTGCAAAAACCTCTTTAAAGAGGTATTTCATGACCGCAAGTGCGCTGACAGGACCAATTACTGTAAAGTAAGCAATTTTCAAAATGCATATTAAAAAATATGTATGTTTTTACTTAATAAAGGTGTTTTTTTTGCACCTTCAACTTGTGCACTCTCTCTCCATGGTTGCCGAACTGTTCAAATGGCAGTATCAGGAACACGCATGTACAGGCAAACTGGTGCGCTGACGTCATTGCAGCGCCACTCGCTTATACTGTCCATTTTTTGAAGTAGCAGGGCAGTGGTGGTCGGTAACTATGGAGATGAGAGCAAGTTGATGATGCAAAAGACATGCTTTTTTTCATAACATGCATTTTAAAAATTGCTTACGTTACAGTAATTGGCCCTTCCAGCAGCACTTGCTGTGATGAGAATACCCCTTTTAAGTTGAGCCTGTCTAAATCAAGAAAAGCTTGCGTGAAAAATACTTATGTGGATGCAAGAGCCAGACTGCAAAAAAAAACAAAGGGGTTGCCCAGGCATACTTTCCCACAAGATTTGACATTGCATGTAGAAAGACACAAAAGGAAGTCGGGCATCACAGTGGCAGAGAAACTGTCCAACATCCAGCAATTATCATGCATGGGCCACATTAATTTTAGAATAGGACATAGGGTGGTTGCCTCAGAGACTGTGATACCCAGGCAGCTGCATTCTTTTACGACTAAAGAAAGATTCAGTACAAGAGGATGCCTGGAAAATCAATTTGCTGAAAAATTGGATATTATTTACATAAGGGGTTTGTTCACCTCGTGTTTTTTTTATTTTTATTAGCATAGTAGAACCCATTAAACAATCAAAAAATTATACTCCTCTTTTCCTTCACCTTCAATCCCTCCACGCTGGTCAGCAGTCTTCTGTTTTCTAAATGGTAACGTCACCACTGCAGCCACCGATTGCCTACAGCAGTCACGTGCACCTCCAATGATACCACCTTTTGGAAGTGAACAGCTCAGCTGCTGCAGCGGTGATATTAAAGAAAATGGAAGACTGGTGGCCGGTGAGGACTGCACTGCACTGCAACAAAGGTGAGGGGAGAGGAAAGTATATTTTTCTTTATGTAAATGGAACCATTTGTGCTAAAACAAAGCAAAAAAAAGTGAACAAATTAAATCACAGGAAAAAGCTTTATTATACAGATATTTTAAGAAAATCCATTACTAACCAGAGAAGATAAAAGCCCAAGTACTACATGGTAGAAGTTGTACATGTGCAAAATACTTACGAAACAGCCATTCACACATATTATTCATGAGAGGAATACCCACATAGTACCAGATTTTCACACCTAACTAATGCAAAAACGGGTTAAAAATCAGTTCACACCAGGGTGGAGAAAAGCCAAATTCATTAGAATAAGATATTGGACAAATACATCAAACTGCGATACCCAGCACCTTTTATCTCAAAAGAAAGATTCAGTGCTAGAGTATGCCTGAACAATCAATCCACAGAAAAATGTGACAATATTCACTTCAATGGTTTTTTTCACTTTTTTTTTTTATAGATATATTTTATCATTAATGTAAAGGCCAATTTAACTTAAAGTTATGCTCATGTAAAGGCCCTCTAAAATTTTTAATAAGGTAACACATTCATACCCACTTAAATATAGTTATCTGGAGATACCACCCCCTTTTTGTTAATAATAATGTGGCCTAATATAAAGAAGTTAAAGCAATGCAATCAGTTAATCAGTGCTGTCATCACTGGTGTGATCACTAAACTGAACATAATACAATTCTTGCAAAGACTTTGTGCCATTCAGCCTCCATTTGGTTGAGCTGTAATACCAAACACAGTCCGCTGATGAAAGTAGCACTGTTTCTAGAAGAAAGCAGACTTTTTTTTTTTTTTTTTGTCTAATTTCATCCAACCCCTTTTTTTTATATTTTAAAGAAATATAGGGTGACACGTATGAACGCCCTTCTTGTCGCCCTGTATTTCTGGTATACTTTGAGCCAAAAAAACATGTTGTAGTCCTGTTTAATAGATATATGAACAGTCGTGCAACAAAACTTGCCGCATTCTGCACCAGACACAACACTTTTGAACAAGCCAAAGCTGTTGTACTCATCCATACAATGGCTGAGACAAATTTTGGCACAAAACACTCCATGTGCCAATGTTTGGCGCATATCACTCTTTCATACATACTGTCATACGCTATTAAAAACAGATGTAGAACTGATGGCGCCAGGTTCATACATGTCGCCCATAGGTTTTTTTAATGCAGACTTGGTAACCTACAGTTCTGATTATCTGACTTGCCTTCTAAATTGCTGCCTGGTGGAAAACGCTTTCAAAATGTGGAATGGAGCATAATCATTAAAGTGTATTGGGGCTGTGTGAATATTTAGGGCGACATCTATGAATTCACATGCACCATTTCTGTAACTAGGTGCCGACGCACCAGTTCTTAATAGATATAGAGGAGTATGTAATACGACCGTATGAATGAAAGTGTTATGTTAAACATTTTTGGCGCATAGCACTCAAAATTGGCGCATAGTGTCATGCGGCAAATTTTGTATGGCAGTTTTGCACCAGACTTTGCCACCTTTAAAATGTGTATTCAGGTGCACACTGCACCAAGTTTGTCAGCACGCCTGTTCATAAAACCGACAAACGGCAAAAAATGGCAAAGGCGAATTCATAGATGTCGCCCTTAGTTTTAAATCTGCTTTTCTCAAAATTCCTCAAAGTGCAAACAAGTAATACTTCAGTACAGACCCTTACGTTGTAATTGAGGTAATCCGTTGCTGGGGAAACACTGACAAACCTAATTACACTATTCACATTCAGCTATATAACAGTGACAGATCCACAGATGCTGTGCAGTAAACCCAAGTTTTACATTTATATCCTTATTAATTATTTAAAAGAAATTCTACAGCGGCTCCTGTGAGTGCTACAAAATGAGCTGCTTTAGTGCGAAGACATAGAATTCATACGGGTGTCTCAGAGGAGAGGGCCACAAGTCACCCCAAGTAAATGCAGTCCATAGGGGCTTCTTGGATGTTAATAGTGTATGGTAATGCAGCGGATAAAAACAAATTGTAATATTCCATAAGTTCTATTAAATATGGTTAAACTAGCAGGATTTATCTAGTGACTACTCGAAGCTGTAAAGGTGTGAAGTGAGTTTCATCTCTTTATATAAGGCTGTTTTATGAACCAGATTTTGAGGTTGTATATGGATAGATCTCAAATATACAAAAACTTTATACAAGCAATGAATGTAAACCTACAGTGTCCAGGGGCTTGTAATATACTATGTAGAACACTAAATATACTCTGCTGGTTAAATCAAACCGGTCAGGTGACTTGTGCTACCCTTTCTATGAGCAGGATGTGATAGAGAGAAGCGGAACTGTGTGATGTATTATAGGTTTATATGATTTTAAGCAGTATTTCTGAGTAAATCCTGATAGGACTCCTTAAGAGACAGTGGAAGTCTGGTTTTTCCCATCCATCTACAGTGATTGACAGCTTTCCCTGTATCAGTGTGTGTACAGAAATGTCAATCATTGCATGGGCAGGGTATGGCTAGGTTCACACGGCTTAATTGCGGGACGTAATTACGCCCCGCAAATACGCCGTGTGGCCGGGAGCGGGGGAGGTGGGGGGCGGCACCTCGCCGGCCCATAGACTTGCATTACCAGCGGCGCGTATACGCTGCTGGTAATTCACATGTCACTTATCTCCCCCCGCGGCGGATTCGCCGAGCAGGGAGAGGAGACGTAATCCATAGTTCTCTTTGATAACTGTGGGTTACCGTAATGACTGGGACGTTTTCAACCCGTAATTTGCGCACTCCGGCGTGTAAGTACGGACTGAAATACATCCAGTTTGAAGCCGTGTGAACATGGCCTAAGTCGGACTTTCACTGTCTTTAAGAAGTTCTGTCACGATTTACTCTGCTTTTTACTCAGATATCCTGGTTCAAATCATATACAGCTTCTTTCCATCAATCATATCCTGCTTTTAGATAGAGTTGCATAAACCACATATTTACAACCTACCATAGAACACCTTTAAAGAAAAGCTCCACTTTGGATCCACTCTATAACATATATGATAGAGAGGAATACTAGCAATAACTTAGTATCTACCCTGTTTCCCCAAAAATAAGACAGTGTCTTATATTAATTTTTGATCCTAAAGACGAGCTAAGACTTAATTTTAGGGGATGTCTTATTTTTCCATGAACAAGAATTCACATTTATTGTTGAACAAAAGATCAACATGTATGAATATACTGTAGTGATTTCATCACAAACATCAGCATAAGCAGCCAAACTCTGAATTGAATAAAAAAAAATTCACTAGGTCTTATTTTCGGGGAAACAGGTAATACTGTGATTGCTCTATTTGGCCAGGAGGGAATATATGGGCAATAGAGCAGGGCAGCTTACCCTTTCGGTGCCAACATGTATTCTGCCACGATAACGTTCCTCACTTTTTGCTACACTCTTGCTTCCGTAAATTGCATTTGTATTCTGATAACAGAGAAAGGGGTGCTGTGAGGAATGTGATATCCCCAAGGCTGCCCTGCTCTTTTTTCTATATTGTTGACCAATATACGATGTAGCTGGTTTTTGATAATGCAGTCCCTTAATATAAAGGTTAAAGTGGCTCTAAGGTAATACGTCCCTGTCACCTTTGCCCAGATGTTACGATGTTTTAATAAATTCAACCCATGGGTTCCTCACTGTTATAACTTTCTGTCTTTGTTCTTTCTCCCTTTTCTAGTAGGCCATGTTGAAATTCTGAACAGCAGAATTGTGGAGTACCAGAATTTATCCGTGGGAAGTTATTCATGGCCTTTCTGTAAATACCCATTACTGGCGTCCTCTACCACCTCGACAGTAAGCCTGCTGCAGTCTACATGTTAACCAAAAAGAGAAAAAAAAAATATGGGAATGTCTGAAAACAGCACTATGGAAAAAATACATTTAAGTCAACCTTGCTCTCTGAAAGAGGTTATACACGTAGGATACTATACTAGACTTTTGTAACACATTTACTTTTAACACATGTAATCATTCTGCATGTACCATGTTAGATGCGTACACCATGCGGAAGCTTGTTTTGCTGCATATTATTGGTGGATTCACATTTTAAAGTGTTATCTTAACTGTTTTGTTTACATTGTAGTCAATTTCATTTTTATGTGTGTACCATTATGATAAGTGTACTCGAGACCATCTTTTGCATTGTGATTATTACATGCATTGTTGTTTTGTCATATTCTTAGTATTATGCCAAACAGGGACAAAGTGGTTCTGAAAGAAGGTCTAAATATTTTTGAATGAAATGGGTTACAAAGATTTTTTTTTTCCTAAGTTTTTAAATCAATTTTAATCTTTTGTCCAATCAGTATAACAAAAATAAATAAGGTGCTTCTAAATCCCCACCATCTAAAAACAAATGTAATCAAATGGAAACATTGCCACTAATTTAAGCAAGAAAAATAAGTTCAAAACTATTTAAAAGAATTTTAACCATGGTATAAAGAGGTTAACTTCGCTGAAATGACTTAATTTATCAGCTTTGTGCACCTTCCTGCAATTTTAACTAAATATATTGTTTTAGATTTCTGGCTTTCATCAGCCTTTTATAATCATAAAGCTGTTTTCATAGCTTTTTTTTTTTTACCCAGAATATTTTTATGCATACAATCAGCAAGTTGGCATTTTTCAGTATCTTCTACCTTGGGTCATTGTTCTGCCTAGGCATACTATGAATTGTTGTTCATCTTAGGACTGTGTATCTATAAGAAACGGTGTAATTTTTACTGCAATTTATACAGTAGTTTTGTCTCTAGATGGGGCCAATGCTACCCAACGTACTGTTGTCAGCTGGTCACCACCGACAATCTAATCCATTCAGGAGAATCCCAGACACTAGAGTATTCAACAAGTTGGTTTTGATTTTTGAAGGTCATATTATTGTTTTATTCCAAGTGGTAGCTAGAAGCTCGTCTCCCTTTTGTAGCAATTAGTTTAAGCCGAGTAGCAGCTTATGGCAGTTCAATTCTGTTAAAATGCTGCCCCACCTACAACTTTTGCAGTCTGAGACTGAGAAAGTGAAGAACTAACAAATCTTCAAAGTTAAGAAGAGAGCCAGAAAAGAAACGTATGTTTAGGAATAGTAGCAGTAAGGATATGTCTACACGGCATTGGCCAAAAAAGGTCTGGAAGTTGACCGTTTTTTGTCCAATGCACGACCTCGGTTTTTGTCATGTTTTTCGCAAAAAAAAGAAAGAAAGAAACACTGTCGGTTCCCGTTTTTTGCTGTTGGCCCATACAATTGATTGTATGGCAAACCGATGGCAAAACTCAAAATGCAGCATGTTGTACAATCTGACGGCGCCAGAAAACCAGCAGAGAAAAAATGACCTGTGGAGACTACAGGATGTTTTTTCCTATTAAAGTCTATGGGCTGGCTGAATGATCACATTTTCAGCGGTTTTTGAATCCTAAAACCGCTGAAAATGCGATCGTTTTCCTATGCCGTGTAGACATAGCCTATTGGTGAAACCGTAAACTAAGCCATTTGTAAAAGGGAAAACGTCAACCTCTTCAAATGAGGCTTCTTCTATGAATTAGCCCCACATACAGATGTAGCAAAGATAAACTTGACCGATGGCACAGAAAGTTATCTCAACTTTCTATAAATGCTTTACAATGGCTTTTGTTGGGATCGCAGAACAGATAACACGGTAAGCTGTGATATCACCGTCATATTAAACTTTGCTATATCTGTACAATGTTAATATTGTTATCAAATTATAATGATGTTATCCTAATGTAGACATTTGTTCCAAATCTAAATTATTTCCATGTGTGATATTTTGATGTGATTGTGTCGCAGCCCACCTGCATAGTCAGTTTAGCACTTATTATTTATACACAACCCACACCCACTGGTGAGTCAAGGGTGTGGGCAGGCCTATCAGACTGAGCTGTTATCAATGGCATACAGACAGCTAAACAAATTATGGGCCTTGGCTTTTGTACATACGGACAGTGGCCTGGTCCAACCATATTTGCAAGCCAGAGGTCCAGCTGACAAAATAACCTTCGTATATGAAGTGGTAAGAGAACAATCGTATATGATATAGCTTTAAGAAACGGACGTTCCATAAACACAGGCGAGTTGCACTTGATTTTGAGCAGTGGATCTCTAACCACTTTGGTTCCTGTTTTCCAGAATACTGCCACAATTAATGTAATATGTGGACTAACAAGAGTGTTTTTAATTTTTTTAATTTCTGTTGAAAACTATTTGCGTTACCTGAATGAATTTTGCACAGTGTGTGCCAGTGCCTCAATGGTGAAAGATGTGACTGAACCAGATCTGATACGTTCACGTGGTATATGGCTTTATGGATTTAAAAGTAATGATGGAATTTTCAGTGCTAAATAGTTTTTTCTCTTTTATTTTGTATATTCTGACACCTTATTGTAATCCTTTTTTATGTATAAAAATATACATATATTTTTAAACATCTGTGAGATGTATATAGAATGTACACATAGGGGGTTAATTCTTAAAATCCTTTCGAGGGTCCTTTTAACCACCTGCGGTGAACGGTAGAATCTGATTGTTAAAGATACATTGATCTTTGCTTAGTGAACAAATGGCTTCAACTGCTAATATTTAAAATCTGCATTCACCCCTTTAGTAACAGATGTACCCTCCAAAACTGACATCAACATTTGGTTTCCAGTTTTACCAATTATGACCAGTTGTGAAATGTTTAACCTTGTATCTCCGCCAAGTACCGTTTAAGTGGTCATGTTGTCCATGTAAAAACCCAGACATGAGATGTTTAAATTTAAGAAATTCTGCAAATATAGAAGTCAATGTGGTTAGCTCATGCGCCATATTTAACAACATTTTGTGCCATTGACTACACAGATTTTCATCAATCCACCAAACATGAAAAAATGTTCAGCTATAATTGCACTACCAATTGTATTTTTGCAGCAACCGTACTTGAGAAATGTGGTGATATTTTGTTACATTTGCAACTTTAGTAGCAATATGGCATATATTTCCATAAGTCCAACACAATTCGATCATCACCAAAGACAAGAAGATTGTTACTCCAGCAGCCACATCACCGTCAGATCTGCAAAATTATCTTGATCTATGTCCACCCTTGTCCTATAATCTTATGTAGATATTTCTCTTATGGATAGTTCAAAAATTTCAAAAATTTTTTTATATCCTCACACCTGGAAAAAAATTACCATTTTCTGCCAGATATAGGTCTAAAAATTGAAATGGCTTTGTTCATGTCACAAAGGGGTAATTTTTTAAATTTTTCTTTATTTTTCTAGTTCTCGAAGTGGTTCTCTGCTTTGGACAATCCCTTTTTTTGTTAGACGAGTCCCCCAATCATAAGCAGAGTGTCCTGCAGCTAGAATCACCAATGATTAGATGTTATCTGTGGGGAGACTCAGTAGCAGGTGTTCAATTCAGCTGCAGTGCCACCACAGAATAAATAGTGCTAGGTCCTCCATTGTGAGAGGCACTCTGTATAGCCACTTCTGCATTGGCTTAAAGATGAAGGACCACTATGGGGGACCTTACGATCTGTTAACTCCAAACTTCCTTTGTATGTAGGGTATGTAAAAATTGATATTCTGAATCGGGAAACCATTTTAAGCAGTAGTTATATTTACTGACAAGAGAAGCTACTTATTGTTCTATATGTTTCTCCAAATTAATCAAACAAAGAAAAATTATAATATTGCGATAGCACTATAATATGTGTTGTGCAATGGCTCAAATTTCTGTGTTCTTAGAAAAAGAAAATGTCGGAAGACTCTAAATGTCCTAGTAATGTTTATTTTCCTCTTCTTTTTACAGTCACGCTATAAGTGACTCTAAACAAACTCATAGGTTTTAATACAGAGTGAGGAAAAAAAAAACAAAAAAACTTAGTTTTCCATCACCTCCAAATAACGGAGGTGGCCATTTTGTGGGTCTAAAAAAAAAAAAATCTTTACTGTTGAGTGTGTGAGTTCATTAAGAACAAGTAACATCACTGGAGTGCCTTATTTCTCAGTGTTGTCACCCGTTCCTAGTGATGTGATGTGGTGATGTGCTTTTAAGTGACTGTTGGCTTAGACTACAAAATGGCCACCTCCACTATGAGGAGATGACTGGATTCTCTATAAAAAAAAAAAATTCAAAAAAAATAAACCTTTGGCATTTGTCATCTTTTTTTTTTTTATTATTTTTTCCTATTATTTATCCAAAGCTATTACTGTTAGTCCATTTCAATCAGCCTTATGCAAATAATATGCAACAATGCTGAAACTTGGATGTAACGGGTCTATAGGAGGGAAAGTTTTATATGCTTAATGTGTTAGGCTCTTAGATTTTAGATTTTCTTTTGAATGATAATTTAGGTAGATGTAAGGGAGTGAATGAAAAAATATAAAATAATAAAAAAAAGTACAGTGTTTTCTTTTCTTTGTGAAATATGATTTCATAATCAGTCCTTTTTTTTTTTTTTTCTTTTATAGTTTGTAATTTGATTTTTACTTGCACCAATATTTTAGTATAGGTGATAAGAAAAGAACATTCTAGTGTAAAGACAAATTAAGAAACTGGAGTCTTTAAAGAAAATCCTTACTTTTTTTTTCTAGAATTTAATAGTGAACTTGCGGAATAATTTCAGTTTTCTTAAGGGTTTTTAGAGTGTTTTGTGCTTTGTTTTTGAAGTGTTATACAATATATATTTTGGTTTTCTGGATTTTTTACTGCTATTGCAGTTACAATTTAGTCCATATCTATGACTGACTTTTTTGTCTTAATCCTGTAGTGTCTTAAAGGGATCATACAAACAACTTGTATCTTTAGATGTATTCTACCCATTTGTAAAGGTCTTTTCATTGTCCTTATGCTGTAAGTGGCACTTGGATATTACCCCCAATGTTACAAATGAGCAGTGGTTCGCCTCTAAAATTTTAATTGTAATGTCCAATCTCCAGCATCACCTTCTATCCATTGGATGCTATTACCTCAATACTTACTATTATTTTATATGGCAGGCATTTACCACCATCCCCATAATACCATGTCACATCCCACTAGCCAAATGTTAGTGGCTCCTCCCTACAAAAAGCAGCTTTGTCGCTGCTTTTCTGCAGAATGGTAGTAGATTTAGGCAAGTAAATCAAACAAGCCTAATCTAAGTCACCCTTTTGCTCATAGTATCCAAAGCTTACTTTCAACTAATTTTCTAAAACAAGCCCCTTTAAAAATTACATATTTTATGGTATAATTTTCATTACCTGCAGATGACCTAAACAGACATGGGGATAATATGAACCTGTTGGCAATAGTGATGGCCATACAAGATTTAATAGCTGGGAGAAAGAAGGATCTGGTATATTGGATTTCATGCCCAGTCCTTTGTTCCAATGTGTTATCAGCTTATTGCCTTCCTTGTATTGAAATAAATTCAGGCAAGCTGATCATAAACGTTTATGGGGAGCTTGAAGGATGTAGCTGCCCCCCCAAAGGAAATTCAGACAACAGGTTTAAAGTAGTTAAAAGAAGAGCGTAAACCAAACAAGTACATGAACTTAAAAGGCACCATTTGTTAAGAGAATGCAGAATGAATGGAAATCATTAATATCCATAAGCTCAGTCATGTTATTGGTGCCAATAAATGATTTTTTTGCCCAATAAACACTTGTCTCTTCCCAATAAGGGAAAAGCCTGTAAAAGGGGTCATCTAAGACTTTCATAAACTACTGTAGAGACTGTGGTAAAATAGAAAATTATCCATATTCATGACTACAGCCTCTGCTATTCCAGTGGTGCTGGAGCCTCCGTGTTGCCCACTGGACACTGAGCAGTTACATTATGTACAATCACTGGCCTTACCAGTCATGTGTTAAACATGTGAGCAGAGACTGCTAACCAATAGCCAGTGTTGTAATTACCCTCACGGTCACATGTGCGATGTACATGAGATCATTCCTTGTGATCCACTGGGAAACAGTGGAGCTCTAACACCCCTGGAACCTTGGTAGCTGTAGACTTAAGTATGACTTGAATTTCTTCATTGACGTCCCAGTCTGTATAGGAGTTTCCGAAAAAAAAAAAATAGTTTATAGTTGAATATTCTCCCCAGGACTAGTGCCACTCACTAGTAGATCATATTATAGACTATAGAACAGCAAGCACTGTCAATCGGCTGACTCTAAGGCCAGCATATATTGATGTGTATTAAGAGGCATGGACTCGCTGGACTGGGTTGTACTATTGGTGCTATATAAAGTATTGGTGTGGCCTAATTTGGAATATGCTGTTCAGTTCTGGGCTTCAGTTTATAGAAAGGATGTAATGGAGCTAGATAGTGCAAAGACGAGCAACCAAACTAATAAGGGAAATAGAACAAAAATGAAACTTATTTAGTCTCGAGAAAAGACGTCCGTGAGGAGACATATTTAATTTATAGAACTACATAAATGGCCCCTACAAAAAGTATGATGAAAAACGATTTCATGTAAAACCCCCTCAAAAGACAAAGGGATATTCCCTTTTGTCTGTAGAAAAAAGGATCCAATCTCCAGAAGAGAAAAGCCACCTTCACCTTTAGAATTGTAAATCTGTGGCATTGCCTGCCTGAGGAGCTGCTCACAGCAGGAACTGTTGAGGGTTTCAAGAAAAGCTTAGATAACTACTTACAACTAAATAATATTAATACTTATGTAGCCGTAAAACATATCTGGATCCAATCTGATGACAACTTTGGGGTCAGGAATGAAATCTTCCTTTAGGGCTAATTGGTTCTTGCCATATGGGTTCCAAAGTCTTCGACAGTGGGTGAAACTAAGTTTAAAAAAACTCCCCATCCACATTTTCCCTACCCTTGGTTGAACTTGATTGACATATGTCTTTTTTCAACTGTACTAACTATGTCACTAGGAAGTCTTTTGAAAAGCAGATAAGTTGCACATGCACCTCTTATCTTCCTAAAGCTAGATAAGTCAGTATTCCTCAAGAACAGTACATAGACCCTCAAGAAAACCAAGAGATATTTTAAAAACACTAAAAAACAGAAGTCCATGACATCCAGCATGAAATATGGGAGAGAAACCTATTTATAGAGTCGCTTTATCAATTTGAAGACATTGTTGCTACAGTCTGCTCTACTTTTCAGTTTCACAAATAAGCTGTACCCTTACATCAGCGCAGGCTGTAGTGGCCACGTCAACCAGAAAACTTTTATGATTTCAGTGTAAATATACAAACTATATTAAGTATACAACTACATTAATTTTGGTCATTAACGTAATAAATCATAGCACATACATTCTGGAAGAATTTCTATTCCATCATAATCTTTTTAAGATATTTTATTATCTAATGAATTTGAAGGAGAGACTTTAGGTGACATTTTAATACATATATACCATAATTTACTTAGTTCTAGTACTATGGTCTCCATAATGAAGCATGATGAAGATTATAATTGCTCTATAGCATCATATACAGAATACAAGAATATTTGGATGTAAATGCCTACAATGATCGATTCATTGTATTATATTAAGTTGCAATGGCAACAAGAGTCTACAACATGGCTACCTTTTGTACACATTGTTAAATTTTCACATGTAAAATAAGGAAAGTTGTATGATCTTGAGAACGATACAGTTCATCGCCATCAAAGTAACAATTTATTTTAAGATTCCAATCCCATCTGTAAGTTTTTGTGAATTTTGGCTTTATCCAAACCAGCGTAGTCTTGGGCATCCGAAGTACCAGCCTTTTCTGAATATTTGATACACCCTGTAGTCAAATTAAATTTCCCAGCATGCCTTAGTGACCAATAGCCAGGTTTGTGGCTTTTAGGATGATGCTGCCTGTTTGTAATGATGAAAGGAAACAATTCAACCTTCTGTATGGAGCATGAAAAATGGCTGTCCAGAGTAGACCGCTCCTTCACGTTTTATGTTATTGTAAGAGTCAGGAGATAGTGAAAGAGGAATGTTAAGAAAACACAAGTCATAGGAGGTTATCGAAAGATCTTTCACCAGTGATCAGAAGTAGTCCAGATGTTCTTTCATACCGAGACAAACCTCTCCTTCCAATTTGTTTGAGGAAATTTCTTACACAGAGACTTTCCACCAGGTAGTAATTGATTTCTGGAAGAACTCCTTATCTACCCAAACTAGGGCAAATTCTCAACCCGTCTTTTGTATGCGGCCATAAAACCAAGCTGTTATATGACTACCTATTAGTCATGTTTCTGCCCCTGCTTAAGTCTTCTAAAGCAGACCATAGTGGTGCCATAAAACGACATCCTTTGGATCCATATGGTCATGTGACCACTCTTGCCATCTGAATCAGTACAGCCAATGTTTCCTTAAGAATTAGAAAGTAGATGATAGGCTGTTTGCATGGTTTTTTCACACCTCTGTGGTATCTTTCTGAGTACCATGAAAAAAGGTACCCTAATGGATACTGTGACCTAGGCACCACAGCCCCACAAAGATCAGTAGGCCAAACCACACTTTTGAGTCCCATGATAAAGCCTTTACCATCGGGAAACAGAGAACCTTGTCCACATAGGACTACATTTGCTCTTTTGATTGTTATGGAGCTGCGGTGGCTATGTCATTGTATCCATTGGGATACCATTTTTCACAGTACCCCAACGGATACCACAGATGTGGTATAGAATGCTTTTGTTAACGGCCCCTGGCTTGGGCAGAATAAAAATTATGGATATCGAAGAATCTTTTTTTCTTTTTTATTTCATTCTAGTTTCTATAGAAAAATATCTACAGTGATTTCACTTAACCAATATTATCAGCTTGGTCCTTGAAGTAAGTCAATTAAAATAAGAGAATTTAATCAAATATTTAAAGGAAATGTAAGGGGTACATCTATTAAAGGAACTGCAAATAAACCATAAAAAAAATTACTCCTGGTTTCATATAAGTCAAAGCAATTACCTGATGCATCACATTCAGTGATTTATATGCCCCTTTTCTCACATTTGTTTTATGCCATCCATGAGTTTACATTCATCTCTAAAGTGGTGCTTTTTGACTGGAGAGACTAGAGAAAGCTTCTACATGATTTAGATATCTAGGGTCAACTTGGCCATGTAATGTAATATGGTCGATTTGTAAAATCTTGACATTATTCGCCCCTATCGATGGCTTTCAGGGTGCTGAAAAATATTGTGGCTTTACTTGGAGGTTCATTGATAGAGCTGTGGATGTACAAACCTATGGTCACACCGTGAAGGATGCCGTGAACCCATTTTGACCAGAATTGACCAATGTTATTGAAGATGAAGGCTTTTCCTCAAGTGTTCCAGATTTCAGTAGGGCCTGGATTGTTCATTATTGAACACGATCTTTGTCATTAGTTGTACTTTTGTAATTTATGTAGAGGTCTTGATTTTATGTTCTTTCTCAGTGAAGCTGTTTTACACTGTGCTGTATAGGAGCCAAGTGAGGAGGTTTTAACCTGGCCTAGCTGTTGTGTGCTTCTAGTTTTCCCACAGTATTTCAAAAGAGGAGAGTGAGGCATATTTTTAAAAGGCCTTAAACTCATTTCATGTCTTATAGCTTACACACTCACTTTCTAAACAGGTTCTGCCTACAAAATGTTTTAAAAAAGGTAATATAAACTGCTGGGATATTTTAATACTAATTTATATAAGCAAAGTCTGTAAAAATAGTGTGGAATGACCTCTAAGCTGCATTTCATTACAAATCTCTTTACCCAGCCCTACACAACATATGCTGCAGTATGATGTATTCCTGAGTGACCCCAATATTCCTTTCTATAGTTCATTGGTCTAGAGTAGGATAAGGCAACATGTGGCTTCCCAATTCATGGAAAAGTACCAGTTCCATCATACAGGTACTTGAAGTATCAAACCAGTTTGAGAACCACTGATTTGTCTTTTACTCATCTAGTGCTTATGAAATGTAAACTTTTAATAATGGAAGATACTGTATGTCATAATGTTTGTTCAATTTAGTAAACTGATATTTGGACAATGGTATGAAAATCTGAAATGAAGCTAGATATGTTGATACATTGACATTAGATTTCATGGGAACAAGTAAATTGAGGAGAACTAGAGCATTGAGGAACCTTAAGAATGAGCTATTGCTAAACTAATGTCAAGTATCATCAAGTTATGAGTGAGTAAGAATTCCAGTCATTCATACTATTATATCTTATCAGAGATCTGAAAGTCTAGCAACAGCTTGAGTATAAGGAGGATATCTACACCTACTAGCTCTGACTCTTTTAGGCTATGTCTACACAGCACTGGATTTTGGTCGGTTTTTCAGCAGATTCAGTATTTTGAATCCACTGAAAATCCAACTGTACCCAGCACTGTGTAGCCCTCAATAGAAAATCAGTGCTGTAGTCTACACAGAACAGATTTTATACTGAAGGTTTTCAAAACCTAAAACTATCCTGCGGAATATGGAACATGTTGTATATTCTGCTGGACCGCCGTTGGATTCCCATGCAGACCATTTATCGGGCCTCCGGGAATCAGAAATCCGACCGCGTTTTTTTTGTGCAAAAAACACGCAGGAAACCGGCAGTGCAGCGTGGTCCAGCAATGTGAAAATGCCGTCAGACTTTGGCCTGCATTTTCAAACTGTTGTGTAGACCTAGCCTTCCTGTTGAACTACACTTCTAATATTGCCTATAGCGCAGTGTCTTGAAGATGTAGTGAAGACAGACCGATCTAGAGATTTAATCCCCAGTTCCAAATACTCCGGGTTCTTCAGATGTGTCAATGATCTTTGTCTATAGTTGGTTGAAAAAGAATGTGTTCCAGCAGTTGGTATTCTATAACTTGTGTACTGCATTCATTACGTCTGTGTTCACAGGCTATGAGAAGTGATGGTCTTTCTTATGTTTATTATTTTTCCTCCCTAAGCATGATATGCTGCTTCAACAGTGTTGAAGATACAAATATGCTGCAGTTAAACTGATTCAGTTAGTGTACGAATGTGTGAGACACACCTTTTTTGCACTTATGTACATAGTCCAAGAATGGAAAAAATAAAATGTAAAAAAAAATACAAAAAAAAAACATGCAACATATTTTGAATATAAAAAGTCCATAAAACACAGGAAAAGTTTGTAAAAGAGATAGATATAACTAAGGCTTTGAAAAGATGGCATTTTGCTATAAAAATAAAAAAAAATCCAAAAAGCATGATGTTGCTTTGCTGTTGCAAAAGCTTTGTAGGTTGCCATAGCTTAATATTCAGCACTGGTAAACTCCAACTTGCAGCATGGAGTATGCGTTGAAATTCGTATCTCTATTGTGGAGAAGAGCTCGGGGTAGGGTCATCATTCAGTTGTAAGTCGTGATGTGCCTAACAGCACTGATTTTGCAGCTTTCTGGACTTTTTGTGATTTTAATTCATAATATTTCTCTATAAGGCTCAGTTCACATTTGCATATTGTGTTTGGGCCCCCTCAGATATGAGGTTTACTTTCCATTGACATGTAACAAAAGAGGCATCAAAAACCAAACGCTCCTCTGCCACATAAGAAGACATCAGTATTATAAATGGCACAAATCTGTTTCAGAATTTAAATTGGAGGCCAAGAGCGTTACGCTATGCCTCTGTCATACTAATGGTTTAAACAGACTGGATCAACCATACCAAAACATGCAAAAAAGTGTGAACGCAACCTTAGAAATTATGATGCTGTCATAGAATATTATAATAATGGCATGGACTAGCTATTGCCACTGTAGCAGCAAACATTACCCATTTTCCAGTTTGTTCATTGTACCTTTCGGTTACATACTTAAAGTGAATGTTTACCTTTTAAATTACAGTGTAATTTTTAGGTCCGAGGACTATGCATATAATTTCTTAATATAGTTTTACAGTAATCGGAGCTTTAAGAGCTCACAATTCGAGCAAAGCCATAAAGGGAATTTTGTAAAATTTTGTCTGACTGCAGTGGTCACTTGAAGGAGCTTAGTAACTTACTGCATACTAATTTATCATTGCGTTCAATATGTAAACATTATGCAGTAAGCTCCTCAGCTCCCCCCAATGGTACCTGAAAGCAGCCAGAATTTTATGATTTCGTTCTATGACTTAAGGCTATGTTCACACGGCATAATTTCTTGGCGTACAGTATGCCCCGTAATTACGCCGGGTGTTCGGAAGTCGCACTGATCTGTGCGTACTTCGGTGACGGGGGGGGCGGAAGCCTGCCGGCCCCATAGACACGTATAGACATCACTTATCTCCCAGCACGTAATTATGGGGTGCATCTCGCTCGTATTAGAGCGCAGTATGCCGCGAATTCCGTGGCGAAATGCGCCCCATAATAAGCCTTGTGAACATACCCTAACACAAAATTTAGAGCTCTGCATAAAAATAGAGCTCCTAATATTCTCAGGAAATATTAGCAAGTAAATAAGAACCAAGTATTGGACTCATTCATATAGAAACAATAAAACAAAATATTATTCAAGGGTTGATATTCACTTTACAGTGTCTGTAGACATGTGGTAATCATAGGTGAATGGATCTTTTCATTAATACAAAAGGAGAGAGCTATAAAGGACTTCAGACAAGACTTCTCAAGAACTTCCCTAATCACGTTTGACTGTAGAGTAACAAAGACCCCTACTGGCAAATGACGGTCATGTATTTTATAAAAGGGCTCAGAACTCTTCTCCATAATAAGGTACTTGTTCCACGTATGCCTTGATTTAGAAGATGGCAGAGCAGACATGTGAAGACCGTTACCAGCCCTTTAACTAATGCTGCTGTCCTACCAAGGAAATTGGATTTTGCCTGTACATTGTAAATTTATTAGATACTGTTTTCCATTCAAACTTTTTTTTTTTTTTTGTATTTGACTTTCGTTTAGGCTGCCAGTATTGCTCGCTAGCTGGACAAATGTGATGGCCTTAAAGATTTGTCATGGTGTGACAAGCAGATTTCCACTAAATAAGGGAACTAAACTGAGTAATTGCCGAATTTATAATTGTGTATTACACAGATCTGGTTATGTATATTAGAGAATTGCTCATCATGGAATTCCTAAATATCTTCATCAGTGGCTCCAGAGGTAGAGGTTTACTTAAAATGGGTTTTCCCACCATAGATTTTGGCATATCGATAGGATATGCCATCAAACTCTTATAGGTGTAGGTTCCAGAGGTGGGACCTGCACCTATGTTGGGAATAGTTATCGAAAGTGTTTTTCTCAGAATGGAGAGCTGGTAGCACTTGCGCGTGACTCTCCATTCTGCTCTATAGGAGTTCTGAGTGCAGGTGAGCAGGGTGTTCATTTGTACTCGGAACTCCCATAGAACAGACTGGAGAGTTATGCACTAGTATAACCAACTCTCCATTCTGAGCCAACACTTACAAGGGCCTGTTCTCAAGATAGATGCGGGTTACACCTCTGGGTTCAGCACGTATCGGATTTTGATGTCATATCTTATCTATAAATCATCAAAGTCTTTGGTGGGAATACCTTTTTTTCTTGAAACTGATGATTTTTGTGGATTGAAGCAATATTAACAATGCCGCATAAGTAGCTTTCAATCAATATTGCTTCACACTACAAATAGTAGTCCCTTGCTCCATGTGAAAAATGGTCCAATAATTGGCCTACCAGTCCAGTTAGACAACACTCGCATCAGACATGGCTGGCAGTAATTGTTATGTGCAAGTGAGCACTACAAAATCTATGCAAATTTTTTATTTGTTTTCAAAATATTTTTGACTATACATTTATATACGGTCTGGCACTTATTAAAAAGAAATGGATTTCTTCCAGGCAAGCATTTTCCTTATTAGCTTGATTGATATATTGCAGTTGAAACAAATTGCATTTACCCCCCACCACATGACAATCGTTTTGCACTATTAGTATTGTAT
Source organism: Phyllomedusa bahiana (assembly GCA_025379985.1). NCBI lineage: Eukaryota > Metazoa > Chordata > Amphibia > Anura > Hylidae > Phyllomedusa > Phyllomedusa bahiana. The sequence continues at coordinate 47,395 of JAODAL010003854.1, read as the reverse complement.
GCATTTAAAAGCAGCCCCTAGTCCTTTCCTAGCGGTCTTCACTATGCTCCTCTCCATATCTTGAAATAATGTCCAATTCTGCTTCGGAAGTTGCGGAAACCACATGTACGTGAAAAATCAGCTTCAATTGATTTTTTTTATTTTTTTTTATCATTTTTCTTTGACTTAATATTTTTGTCACACACAACAGAATGAAATAACCTGACACAGAAGTTCTACTGTACATGGGAAACAGCTCTTATGTAGAGATTGGAGCCATTTGTTGCCATGGCTCCTTGTATTCTAGCAGATGAGGGGATGACTAAACCTATTGTTATAGAGTGTTCTGCAATGATTCAACGCATAAGTCAATCTGTATTGATAAGATTCTACTAAATGGTATAATTTCATCTGTAAAATGAAAAACCATACTGTAAGTAGCCTAATACTCTGTAGCATCTCCAGCAAATTCAGAAGTAGAGTACAGCATTTGCATATAAACCACTAACAGCCAATATTTTCTCTTTGGACAGTGGTGGTTTCTTGCAAAATAGCACGATAGGTACGCTCTATTATATTATAAAAGCCATAAGGCCTAGATGTGTGAAAGTGACCAGGCATATGTTTGGTTCACATTAAAAGTAATGGAGAAAGAGGACATTTTGTATGTGTGGTCAACGTCTATGGAATTGAAAGGGGTCCTATAGTTTTATATGCATATGAACTTGCATTATCAATAGATTAAGGGCCACATGTATGAAACGGTTTTGGTCTAAAATGTACTTTTTTTCCTCATGGGTTTCTATGGGGGAAAAAGTGAGTTTTAGACCAAAACCGTTTCATACATGTGGCCCTTAGTGTTGGAAATTGCAATTTGTTTGCAGATAGTGAAACTGGCATAAAATAGTTGGGTGAACATAGTTTTTGCAGGATCAGTTGGCCACTTGATTATTTAGAGGTCTGCCGACTGTCCCCCGATGGTGGACGTTGGGAAAATGAGAGGTCAGACATAAAGGGTTTTAATATGCCTAATTTTTTTTTTTTTTTCTTTCCATGGTTGGGAGACATAGTGGCTAGTCAAAGTAGTGTTTGGCCAACATCTATGTTGTGTATGGCCAGCTTTAGACCAAACATTTACGTCTGATATGGATTTGATACTAACATAGATACACATGGATCTATTCCAACATTTATAACAGGCAGATATGTCTAGTCCTTATAGCAATATATAGATATAAAACTCTTGAACTCCTTGAAGACGTGACCTTATATACAAAGAAGTCCAGGCTGCAGTACTGATCACAGACCACAAGTACCTAGCCTGCATTTCTTCTATTTAGTTGTGCCTAGATGTTATAATACCGGATGGTGTAATACGGTGTACCATGCTATGACATCTGTGTATAGCAGAACTGGCTACTACTATGTTACTACTGACACACAGCCTTGGATTCAGACAGCTCAGACCTGTTTCTCAGCTCTAGAATGTAATAAAGATCATTCCCTCAACTGTTACCAACAGGATGTACTTTTTTCAGTTTTTTTTTCTTTTTTAGCCAGATTATATCGCTGTAGTGCTTGTATGTGCTTTAGAACCCTGCATAATGCTACTCATTTTAGTATGTTACTTCTATATTGTTGTTTATTTTTTGATCTTTTAATAAAGTATATAAAATTCTTGGTTACAAATTTGGTGTTGTGTGTTTTTTTTTCTTTTTAAGTTTAGGTAAGTTTATTATAGATTAGTAAAATAAGATAAAACATGCGCTCTATTACACAGGTCTTCTTGCTTGTAATTTAAGTGGAAGCTGTCGACTGTCTCCTTCTACCGGAACCGTGGCTATGACTGTAGTAACATGAAGAGTCCACAGCACCCGATTAGGCAAACAGGTAACTGTATTTAGGCAGAAAGAGTCCAAATTTCAATACAGTTCTGATAAAGTATAAGTGAAAAAATAACAGTACACTTGAAATTGAGATAGTTACACTATCCCGTCGTTTCCGGTAACCGTAATCATGCTGGTCACTGTAAATAGAGAGAAGAGGTTATAGAAGAGATAAAGAAACAAAATTAGTAAGATGGTTAATAGAAATGGAAAGAGGGGAGTATGATGTAAACGAAAAGAAGAGGGAGAGAAAAGAGAAAAAAAAGACTAGAAAAAAGGAAAATATGAAAAAATAAAGCCTGAAAAAAAGTGAATCAGAAAAAGGAAGGCAAGAGTAAGGTGCAGATGGGGTACTAAAAAAATAGTCTGGGCAACAAGCGAATTGGATATTGAGCTGGGCAATGCTAGAAAAAAAAGAGGGAAAGGAAATATATAATGTATAGCAAATGATATAAAATATACAGTATAAGAAAAAGGAGGACTTGGAAAATACAGAAAAGGACGAAGTGTAGATGGTGGACCCTGGTAAAAGCAAGGTACATGCTGGCCCTATGGAAATAAATAAAAAAATTGGGGAACGGAATTTAGATAGATGTGGATAAGACTAAGGCTATGTTCACACGGCTTGTTTTGAGACTGATTTCGTTCCGTATTTCGCACTATACTGCGCGAAATACGGCTGAAATCCGTCCTAGTCATTACGGTAATCCACAGTTCTCTTAGACAACTATAGATTCCGTCTCCTCTCCCCGCTCGCCGTGACATGTCAATTATCCCAGCGGGATACGCGCCGTGGATCATGAATGTCTATGCCCGGCACACGTTTCGCAGCACATGCCATAATTGCGGGCGAAATCCGTCCCGCAATTACGGCGTGAATAAGCCGTGTGAACATAGCCTTTGGGTAGAAGAAGTTACCTGTATGTAGGTATAAAGGTAATGTGCATGAAGGCAGGAGTGACGAGGGTCTGTGACTGCCAAAGTGGGATGATGTAGGAAAAGAACATGCGTTAGACTTTTGCTATAGACCGGAAGTTCAGTTTGCATGCACTATATGAAATAAAGCATAGTATGGACAAGGGGATGTGATGGAGGGAGTAGAACATAGAAGTAGGTGGAAAGAGGATTAGAGGATATAGTAAAGTATAAAACAATGAGAGGGGAATGTATGGTAAAAGCAACATGGGGGAAAAAAGGGAGAAAAAAAAACAAGAATGAGTGGTAGATAATCAGAAAAAAGGGGAAATTATGGCAATAGGAAAAATAAAAAAATGGGAAAAAAGTGAGATGAGTAATAGTAACAGGTGACAAAATCACATTAATAGGCAAGATAAGTGTCCAATATAAATAGCTAAAAGTAGATGAAAGAAGAAAAAATAAGGAATAAAGAATGTCAATGAGTAAAATTATATAAATATAGAACAAATGTATATCCTACAAAAACATCTCACCAACCACCACCCCCGAATTGAAAGAAAATTACGTTAGTGCATCTGTAACGGAATGCAATTAAATGACGTCCGTATAATACAACAATTAAGAAACAAAATCTGGTTAGCACATCCATTTTGAAGATAAACATATAGGTACACACTGGTGTGACAGTCAGAAGCTACACAAACACAATATCAGCAGAACTCTATAGCCACTAAGAAATGGTCAGAAAGGACATAAGAATTTTTTGGAACAGCATTTCTGCTTCTGTGGAATGTATGAAAAAAATTTAGGTTCTTTAATTTACATTTTTGATCAAAACTGTAAATGCCCACCTACCGCAGCAAGGTGACCCCAATTCAGTGGGAACCTATGCTACATGCCACCTCTCTTGGTGTCTGTTCAGACCTTCACATTTCAGGGATAGAATGTTCCAGCTATAAACCTGATCTGATTAAAAATCCTGTGCAGGTGGGTGGAGTGCATAAACCAAGATGATATGGATGGAGTGGTATACATGGAAAACATGGCATATGTAAATAAAAACAAGGAATATTAAATACAAAATTGGTGAGAAAACACAGAAAGCTATACGACATTAGGAAAAAATATTGTCGTGTTCGATTGTCGATTGAGACCCCAGGGTCAGATTATTTTGTCTGTGGATTCAGAAGGCTTCACATTGCTTGAATATCGATACGTGTTTGCCCCCACATCTCGGGCATGGAACCTGCTCAATGATCTGACATTTGAGTTGAGATACCTGATGGTTGGCTTGTAGGAAGGGATGTGGCAGAGGCAACCATTCCTTTTTACACCAAATAGAGGATTTGTACGCAGAGATGCAGTATATGTTGGCTACTCTCCCTCGTGTGTATCAGATCACAGGGGCACTTGATAAAATAAACAACAAAGATGTATCACAGGTATGGTAGCCTTTGGTATTAAATGGCTTTTCACTATGTGGGGAGTTTCTGGGACGAACCAATATTGGCTTTAATTAGTGTCATGGATGTCTCTTCAGACACATGCGTATAGGAGAACGAAACTCTGGTATGTCAAGATAACTGTTGTAGGAGTGGCCAATGGTCATACACATTGCTGAATTTTCGTTACAAAGAGGTGGTACGTGTGTACGAAACTTAGTCTGTGGAGATGGGGACCAATGGGCTGAGTGGACATTCAGTGAAAGGGTTTTGTCAATTTTTCAGGATAGCCCCTGTAACATATAGCAAGCATTCCTGCGCTGTCTGAATTTGATGGACATCTGTTGTAAACATGTAGACATGGTGGTAAAGTCAGAAACAATCCGGTTGACCATAGTCAATTGAGAATGTGGGAGCAGAGACTTCACATGGGTTGGGTGACAGGTGGTGAAATGGTTTAGTCTGAATTTGGGTCTGTGGGTTTTTACCTATATGTCTGAAGAGAGTATGTCCGTGTTGGTTTTGAGGTCCAAGGGTGACATGTATGAATTCTGGTGCTGATAGACCAGTTCTAAATCGTTTTAAGGTAGTATAGACGGCACCAGAATGTATGAACCTGTTCTTCTGCTGGTCATATATATACAGGCACAGTCAAGTGCCAATATGACAACTCAGGCTTAGGCAGACCACCTCTAACTTGGTCTGGCTGTTCTAACTGTTCTGCGCCAAAGTTTTGGAGTAAAAGAATCATAAATGTGTCTACTTCTACTAATGTGGTGCGACGCCCCCAAAACGCCCCAAAACATTGGCGTGCTAAAAAGTGTCTTTGGCGCGGTACTGAGACACTTATCATGCCAAAGTTTGGAGTGTGCCTGTTCATACATGTTGCCCCAAGTGTCCAAAAAGTTGATCCTGTCAGAGTCATGATGAATAGTCAATTTCAGGCCAGGTAGAGCGGAATTGAGATAATTGAATAAGGACATCAGGTAATCTTTGGTACCTTGCCATATACAAAATATTTCATCTATGTAACAACACCATTGTGTGGCGTGGGTCTGGAAGAGGATATGTGTGTAGACAAATTCATCTTCAAAGGAAGCCATGAAGAAGTTGCTGAAGGAAGACACAACATTAGAACCCATGATGGTACCCTTTTTTAAGTATAAAGTGTCACCAGGAAGGAAATAGTTGTAATTCAGTAAAATTTTAAGTATGTTTATAAAGAATTTGATTTGGGCGGCATTGAGGGTTTTAGTGGACCTGATGCCATAAGTATTGTGAACAGAGGTGTAGAGAATATTTATGTCCATTGTGAATGATATGGAGTCAATAAGATGTGATGGTTCTAATAAACTGGATGAGTCCATAAAAACAAAAAAGGAGAGGTGTCGCATAGGTATGAGTGACTTTTGTTGATAAGTGGGGTTAGTATCTTTCCTAGAAATTGAGCGATATGAGAAAAGATGGAATTGATAGAGGCGACTATTGGTCGGCCAGGGGGATTGGTGAGATTTTTGTGTATTATGGGTAGAATATAAAATACATGAGTTATAGGGTGTGGTGATTTTAGAAATTATGGACAAATAGGATTGCAATATCCTCTTCACGTGTACCGACCCACTTAAACTAGTGTACCGGACATTTCTACATTTGTAGTAACATTAGTTTACTCTAAATTAATATGGTGTTTCAGAAAAAAAAACACTTTGATATCAATCCAGACAAAAAGAGAAGTGTATTGGACTAAGCAAAGGAGTCTGGTGGGTGCATTCTTCCTGCCCAACTCAGCTTAACTGACTATCTATTGGCAAACTGGGGGCAGACATGTCAGTTAAAGGAGTTTTTCAACAAAGCTACGAGCTGACTGAGTCATAGAATAGGGAGGACGGCACGTGCCGTTGTCTTCCCCGTTAATTTCTATAGGAGTTCTGAATATAGCTGAACGAGTGTGTTTGCTACTGAGAAAGTGCCCCCTCCTCATTCTGTAACATGGTTAGCTTAAAGCAAGCTACAGGTCGACCTGCAACAAGGAAGGGACTTTGTGGGAATATTTCTGTAAGTTTATATGGGCGAGGAGAAGCTACACATCTGACTCCTGGGGCGGTGAGCTTCTTCCTGTGCTTGACTCTCAAAGCATGTTTTCTCTGAAAAACAAACTTTACTGCAATCGGGTAACCTGTGACTTTCATAATTCTTGTGGTTCCAGCAATATGAAATTGTTGACCAGGTTTGAATTTAAATGTAGTAGTACAAGTTGACAGAAAGTAACGAGATACAAAGTTTCATGCCAAGAATAGTGCTGTAAGATATCCTGTCTTAGAGCATATGATCACCTTTAAACACCATTGATATAGTCTGCAAATAAAGTCTTAATCCGAGGACACAGCCTAGAGCCGCAATCCTCTTTATCATCATATATGAAAAAACTTTGAGATTCCCGGTTCACATATTTTGATAAAAAAAATGCTTAAGCTGCCCACGACTTTTAACGTGATCTCAGGTTGGGCATTCCTATGCTATCTTTACCTCTCAATAGAGCCAAATCCAGGCCTCTCACTGGGTCAACCGACCTCCGTTATCCAGAGAGGAAAAAAAAAAAAAAAAACACCAAACCTGCAGGCTGCACTTTTATGACAGCCTGTGAAAGTGGGCGTCATAAAAGTGCAGTCATAACCTGCAGTCATAACCTGTCATAAAAGGGCCGCCTGCAGGTTTGGTGTTTTTTTTGTTTTTTTTCCTCTCTGGATAACGCAGGTCGGTTGACCCAGTGAGAGGCCTGGATTTGGCTCTATTGAGAGGTAAAGATAGCATAGGACTGCCCGACTTGAGATCACGTTGAAAGTCGTGGGCAGCTTAAGCATTTTTTGATCAAAATATGTGAACCGAGAATCTCAAATTTTTTTCATGTATGAAAGATAGCATAAATGCTTCTTTAGGGATTTCCATGTAATGTATTGCCCTCTTTATCATCAGACACATACTCTAGTTTATCTCCTATACTGTTAGAGAAAAACACAACAGATACCACAGTATAGAGTGCAGGGGTGCAACCGACGACTTACAACCAATAATTAGAAATTGAAATTGAAAAATAACACACTTCTAGAAATTAAAGTGTGTTTTTGGCTTGTTTGTTTTTTTTGCTATATTTTGCTGTTCCTTGTTGCACACTTACAGAAACTGTACATGTGTCTTTGACTGTTACTTCTCCTGTAATTTATAGGCCTCTCGTTTTTGTAGAGTAGTGTCATTTTTACTGTTACCACGTTGAGATACAGGCAACTTTTTGATGACTTTTCATTCCAATTTTTTTGGGGACGCAAAATGACCAAAAATTACAATTTTAGCAATGGGAATTTTTTTTTCCCTCTACGGTATTTAACGTACGGAATAAGTAATCGAACTTTTACAGACATAATTGTTATCGCTATGTATAACTTTTGTAGGGGAGGGTTATTTGTAAATAGTAAAAGGACTTATTTTGCATTTTTAATATGTTTTTAAACTTTTTTTTTTTTTTTACAAAAAAATTTCATAAATGTCTAGTCCCCCTATGGGACTTGAAAATGTGATTGCTTACTCTATATACGGCAGTTCTAATGTCATGGGGTATATAGTGTTTTCATTCATTCTTTTCTTAGAACATGATGCCTATGGCAGGGTGTAATAGGTGTACTGACATGACCACTATAGATCCCTTCATTGGGCCTCTGGCTAACATGGCAGCCAAACGGCAACCCGGGCTTGTGTTGCTGGTGGCCGAAGCCTAGTTAACTAATCATTTATATGCCACAGTCGCATTTACCATTGTGTCTATAAAGTTAAATAGCCGGGATCGGGGATAGATCCCAGCTACTAGTTGCGCTCCATATCCACTTAGCGCTGAAATCACGTAAACTTATGGAGCGGAATGTTATGGGGTTAAAGTGAACCTGTTAAAGACTTATGCTCCCATTTGATATACAGGACTGTGGGATTGAAACTGGGTTTCTCAATTTCAAGCAAAGAATATCCTGACAGGATTTGTAGGAGAAACAGTGATTGTTTTGCTTGCCCTGCCCACAAAGAATGATTGACAGCTTTTTGTGTACACACTAATAGAAGGAAAGATGTCGATCACTGTGTGGATGGAATAAGTAGGAGTCTTAGACCACTCTGACACCAGTATTTGGTCATTATTTTAGCATCAGTATTTGTTGATCTAAAACACATAAGAGAATCACATTTTTCCATTATAGTTTTTCGTTGTTTAGGTTCCATTGATAGTTTTGGCTTAAAAAATACTGTTAAAAAATACTGCCGTGTGAAAGAGGCCTCCTAGGTCTCCTGTCAGAAATTCCTCTGCTTTTTATTCAGAAATCTTGCTCCAAATTATACAAACCTATTTGTCACAGAGCTCAGCTATTCCCTCTTTACTATATCCTGCCCTCAGATACGCAAGGGAAGCATACTAGTAAATCACCTGACAGGGTCACTTTAAAAGGGTTGTCTCACTACAATGATTGGGTTTTAATTAAAACAGCTTTAAAAAAAACAAGCAGGTTTGCAATATATGTTCAATATATGTTCATTACAAATGTCCTACTGATTTTTAGTTATCCCTGGTAATAGGAGTGCATCAGCTCCTCAAATCACTATAGCCACCGACCTGTTGATTTTTATCTCACTGGCTGTCAGTGCTGATGACTCATCTGTTTCTGAATACAGGTCGCAGCACAGAGCCCCTCCTGCACAGTATGAGGCCACTTGTGATGCTTCTGTAGGGGAGGGAGGGGGGCTCTACTCCTGGCTTCTGTGTCTGTGTAGCTGTGCTGCCTGGATTAACCCGGTGTGTGCCTGCTCCCTCCTGCTCTCTACACAGATTGAGGAGAACAGAGGTGAGGCTGATCTGTGGTCAGTACGAAGTGACCGCAGTGAAGTGTGTTACTATAATCATGATGTCTCTGTGGAGCTTTGACTATACTAATAGAACAGATCAGGGAGGCATGTGAACGGTTCATATCCCTCCCTGCTCTGCTGTATTAGTAACACATCGTGATTATAGTAACACACTTCACAGCTGCCCTTTGTCTGTTCTGATGGCCGGACAGCACAGAACAGTGTTTGTTGTTGCTTGAGATGTCCGTGGAGATTTGTATACTAATACAGCAGAGCAGGGGGTATAGGAACACTTACATCCCCCTGCTCTGCTGTATTAGCATACAAAGCTCCACAGACTTCTCTGCACAGTGCAGCTGATGCAGCAGATCTAGGCAGGCACACACAGGGTTAAACCTGGCAGCAAACCCCCCTCACCCTCCCCCCTGCTGTATAGAAGTTACTGCAGTCGGAGGAGGAGAGCCTTCTGTGTGCTGTCTGCTACTTTGGATTTCCATGATCTAGGACGGGCACTGTAAGGAGGTGTATTACTACTTTCATCCACTGTAGGTAGTGGATGAGGTACAACTTTCAGCAGGAAGCATAGGGCAGTAAACTCACATGTAGTTTAAATAGAACTCGATCCCAATGCTAAGTCTGAATGACTGAGAGTTAGAATCGGGAGTGAGCACCAGGGTGATGACGTATTTGCAGGGAGGGGTGAAGGGAGAGGAGAAGAGGCAGACAAGAAGCACGCCCCTGAATTCAAAAATCCTATGGTGTCAGACACACTGAGGTAGGCTGAAAACCTATAGTGAGACAACCCCTTTAAGTGTGCGGGAAGGTTAATTCTTTCTTTTGAAAGGTGAAACTATACGTCTCTTTTTTTTTTAGTAATAGCCATTTACAGCGGTGCCCAAAAAGGTCAACCTGATACAATAATTGTCAATGAAAGTTATTGTTCATACAAGTGTATAGAACATAAACGGAGGCCTAGTTCCCTCCTTGATCTAAAGCAAAACTGCATGTGAACATTGCACCAAAATGTGAACAAGACTGGAAGGTACAATCTTTTAGCATAAACAATGTCCCACCTATGAGCTGATCAGGGGGGTCCTGCTGCCGCTTGCAAATACCAGGAGCAGCTACAGGAGTTTTCATTTAAGAATTGCATGACATCCAATGAAGTCATTAATCTGAAAAAAAGTCTATACAGTAGTTGTGTTTGTTTTTCTTAGAATGAGTATAAGTATCTAATGTGGCTCAGATTGGCGAACAGGGGAAACCCCTGGTGGGCACCTGGGGAAGGCAGAGCTGAAGTATGGACCCCAAGAAACCGCTCCACATGTGGGCCTCAGGAATCAACTTCCTTGGAAAGCTGCGATGCTGCGACCTGCAACCTCACTTCTGAGACAGCATTGCCAACGGATGTTACTGCCTGCAGAGGATCTGTAACTCCTTCCATCAAAAGACTAATATTTAAATCTGCCCATATTTTTTTCAGAAGGGACTGTATAGTGAGAAAACAGGAGAGGACCTAGGGCTGACTCCTGATGAATCCCAACAGCAGGGGGAAGAGAAGCAGTCAGATAGTAGAAACCTTAGAGCCCTTAATGGGGTTTTACCATGATAGAAATTGATGGCATATTTCTAGGATATGCTATCATTGTCTGATAGATGTGGGTCCCAGATGTGGAACCTGCACATTTCTCACTAATGGGCCCCCGAAAGTCACAGTGCAGACTGGAGAACCCATTGCGCTTACGTACAGCCCACCGTTCTGTTCTATGGGAGTACCAAGTAGAGCCTGTACTTGAACTACCATAGAACAAAATGGAGAGTAACTGTGCAAGCACGGACAGCTCTTCAGTCTGTACTGCGACTTTCAGGGGCCCGATCCCAAGATCGGTGCAGACAATGCAATGTGCCAGGGCTGGACTGGGAATGAAAATCAGCTCTGGCACTAAGCCCCCAGCAGCCCACATACAATATCCGCTTGCAAAATTTCCCTTGTTCTCGCACCTCGCCACTTTCTAAAATAAACTACACTATAAAGCTGCTTTCACATGGAGCATGTGATGTTTTTTTGGATGTGTTTTTGTGCAGAAAGGCAGAGCAGCTAATGCTGTACATTTCTGCACAAAAAAAATGCATCAAAAAATGCACCAAAACCGCTCTGTGTGAGAGCCCCCTAAACACAAGCAAGAAAGAAACAGTGGTGCAGAGAAACCCCTCATCACAGAGTCAGGTGTGCACTTGCTTTACAATCAGGGACAAGCCCACACTGACACTACATAAACACCAACATACCCTACAACCCCACCATTCACATCCCCAGTAGTCAGGTCACCATCACATGAATACAGCACTGATTCAACACAGAAGTAAAATGACCCCTGAGATCAGGGACTCACAGGAGACGTCATTTCTGTTGGGAGTTGTCTTCTTCTCCTTTTCTTCTCCATCTAGCCCTAAACCTCCGTGATGTCGTCGCTGATGAGTCGTTCCCTTCCATTTCTGTTCGGTACAGCATGCAATGTCTTCTTCTCCCGGTCACTACTCGTCCCTGTAGAATTTACCACAAATACATCTTAGACTCCTCTCTTTACCAGCACTTTCCTATCAATTCCCCAAACAGTATGTTAGACCCTAAAAATGAGAAATTAAAAAATGTCAGATAAGTGGCATGTAAATAGGTAGACTCCCATTAGTTAGGTAAGCAGGGCCTTCCTCCATGAATTTGGTAGATAGACAGGGCCTACCCCTGTAACTAGCCAGGTAGCAAGGGCTGCCCCCCAGTAACTAGCCAGGTAGCAAGGGCTGCCCCCAGTAACTAGCCAGGTAGCTGGGGCCGCCCCCAGTAATTAGCCAGTTAGCTAGGGCTGCCCCCAGTAACTAGCCAGTTAGCTAGGGCTGCCCTCAGTAATTAGCCAAGTAGGGCCAGTAATTAGCCAGTTAGGTCCAGGGGCAGGAATTAGCCAGGCAGGGCCAGTAAGTAGCCAGGCAGGGCCAGTATATAAGCAGGCAGGGCCAGTATGTAGCCAGGCAAAAAGGTCAGGCAGATAAAAAGTATATAGGTAGGCAGGGCAGTATATAGCGAGGCAGAGCAGTATATAGCTAGGCAGGGCAATATATAGGAGGCAGGGCAGTATATAGCCATGCAGGGCAGTATATAGGTAGCCAGGGCAGTATATAGCCATGCAGGGCAGTATATAGGTAGCCAGGCAGGGCAGTATATAGGTAGGCAGGGCAGTATATAGCCAGGCAGGGCAGTATATAGGTAGCAGGCAGGGCTAGTAGTTTAAAAAACAATAAAAATAATACTTACCTAATGTCTCTGCTTCCTCTTCTCTCCTCGTCCGGAGGCCGCCGGCAGCAGAGAGCGGGTCGAGGAGCAGGCGCGCAATGACGTCATTACATCGCGCGCTTGCCCCACGGCCTCCTGGGAGCTGAACAGACGGGATCAGAAGATCCCGGCTGTTCAGCCTCTGCCGCTGCTTGCACGGCACGGTGCAGACGGCGGCCATGATGGCTGCATGGCTGGGTCGGTGACCCGGCCATGCAGCCCCGTGGCGAGGGGGACCTGTCGGCCCCCTGGAACAGGGGTCCGGACGCATATGCGACCGTTGCGGCCCCTGTACGTGCGCCAGACGTCACTCGGGGCCCGCCGGGGGGAAACACCGGCCCCCTCGGCAGGCGCTCCGAGCTGGCGCTGTGGCCCGGACCCAAGCGGCCCGCCGGGCAAATGCCCGGTTTGCCCTATGGGCAGTCCAGGCCTGCAATATGCCATCCTATTCTGTCATGGTAAAACTCCTTTAAGGCCAACAGAGTAAAGCAAACTGAGCAGGAGTTTGGTATTTATAGTGTCTAGATTCACAGAGAGATCCAGAGGAACCAAGTAGTAGTAGTAGTTGCTGTGATATTTGGTCATTATTTGAAAAATTAGCAAAAGAAACCTCTGTAGAGTAGAGAAACCATATTAGAAGAGATGGAGACGAGAACAGAGACAGACTGATTAGGCAATACTAGACCAAACGTTGCAGAAGTTCAGAGATATTATGCTACCAAAATTGGAACACTTGGATAGTATGACATACCATTTATAACCTTATACCATTGTTAGTATGATACTTTCAAAGCATTTTTTTTAATATTGCCTTTCAACTCATCTTTTTATCCACTTACAACAAGTACTTTCCAAGGCTATAACCTTTACCTTATTTGTAAGTCTGCACAAATACTTTGGAAAAGGCTATTGCCAGCCCTGTGCTCCAATTCCTGCTTAACTCCTCATATAAAAAGGTATTTTGCTTGATAGCCTTTTTCTTTCATGGAACATGTTGGCTGTGCTGTGGAGCCCTCAAAAAATGTTCTATAGTTTTTTTTTTTTAAATAAATCAAAACACAAAAAGCGGACAGTGCAAATGCTGAGACAAACACTACATATAGTGAGGGAAATAATTATCTGATCCCTTGCTGATTGTGTAAGTTTGCCCACTGACAAAGACATCAACAATCTATAATTTTAAGGATAGGTTCATTTTAATATTGAGAGATAGAATATCCAAAATAAAATCCAGAAAATCACATTGTATAAATTATAAATGTATTTGCATTTTGCAGTGAGAAATAAGTATTTGATCCCTCTGGCAAACAGGACTCAATACTTGGTGGCAAATTCCTTGTTGGCAAGCACAGCAGTCAGGCTTTTTTGTAGTTGATGATGAGGTTTGCGCACATGTAAGGAGTAATTTTGGTCCACTTCTCTTTGCAGATCATCTCTAAATCATTAAGATTTTAAGGCTGTCGCTTGGCAACTCAGAGCTTCATCTCCTTCCATAAGTTTTCCATGGTATTCAGGTCTGGAGACTGGTTAGGCCACTCCATGACCTTAATGTGCTTCTTTTTGAGCCACTCCTTTGTTAGCTTGGTTGTATGTTTTGGGTCATTGTTCTGCTGGAAGACTCAGCCACCACCCATTTCTAATGTCCTGGCGGAGGGAAGGAGGCTGTCACTCAGGATTCATCCCTTCTCCCATTGATGCGGTGAAGTAGTCCTGTGCCCTTAGTGGAGAAAGACCCCCAAAACATAATGTTTCCACCTCCATGCTTGACAGTGGGGGTGTTCTTTGGGTCATAGGCATCATTTCTCTTCCTCCAAATATGGCAAACTGAGTTAATGCCAAAGAGCTCGATTTTTGTCTCATCTGACCACAGCACCTTCTCCCAATCACTCACAGAATCTGCCAGGTGTACATTAGCAAACTTCAGACGGGCCTGCACATGTGCCTTATTGAGCAGGGGGAACTTGTGGGCACTGCAGGATTTTAAACCATTATGGCGTAATGTGTTACCAATGGTTTTCTTGGGGACTGTGGTCCCAGCTGCCTTGAGATCATTAACAAGTTCCCCCTGTGTAGTTTTAGGCTGATATCTCGCCTTCCTCATGATCAAAGATACCCCACGAGGTGAGATTTTGCATGGTGTCTCAGATCGATGTCGATTGACAGATATTTTGTATTTCTTCCATTTTCTTACTATTGCACCAATAGTTGTAACCTCACCCAGCGTCTTTCTTATGGTTTTGTAGCTCATTCCAGCTCGGTGCAGGTCTATGATCTTCTCCCTGACATCCGTTGATTAGGAGCGTAAAACTGGTCTGTAGAGTGGACTTCTGGATCCGGCGCCGCCATGCTGGGAGCTTAAAGCAGGAGCTCCTGGATCTTTGGGCAAACCCGTCACCCAGAACCCAACAATCCGTCCCGCAACAACCCCGGAACTTCTGGGGACTTACCGGCGGAGACCGGAATAGCCGCGCGTTCGCGCAGGAGCCGGGACAGCGAGGAGATCAAAAAGCCCGCAAAACCCGAGTGCACGGGAGCCAGGCTTAAGCGCAGCTGCAGCCGGAGGAACACAGCGGGAGCACCGCGCTGTGCACCGGGCAGGTGCGTCGGCTCCGCGCCCGCACGACACGGGGCACCGGAGCTAAGCTACAGACGCTACTCTCCAGCATCAAACCCCCCTGGCAGAGACGGATCAGAGACCAATCTGCTCAACCAGGTACGACCTGGGCGCGCTCCCCTCAGACCCATTCACCCCAAGGGAACGCTGGGGACCCTTTCCCTCTGCCTGCCAGCAAGGGTCACAAACCCAGAGGGCCTGCATCAAGTTACAGGGGGCACATAGCACGCCTGGGCCACCAAACCCTGGGACAGTTACCCTCTGCCTGCTACCAAGGGCCACTAACCCCCAGAGACTGCAACAAACTACAGGGGGCACATAGCACGCCTGGGCCGCCAAACCCTGGGACAGCTACCCTCTGCCTCCTACCAAGGGTCACTAACCCCCAGAGACTGCAACAAACAACAGGGGGCACATAGCACGCCTGGGCCGCCACACCCTGGGTCAGTTACCCTCTGCCTCCTACCAAGGGTCACTAACCCCCAGAGACTGCAACAAACTACAGGGGGCACATAGCACGCCTGGATCACCAAACCCTGGGACCCTTCCCCTCTGCCTGCTGACAAGGGTCACTAACCCCCAGAGACTGCAACAAACTACAGGGGGTACATAGCACGCCTGGGCCGCCAAACCCTGGGACAGCTACCCTCTGCCTGCTATCAACGGTCACTAATCCCCAGGGACTGCAACAAACTACAGGGGCACATAGCATGCTTGGGCCGCCAAACCCTGGGACAGCTACCCTCTGCCCGCTATCAACGGCCACTAACCCCCAGAGACTGCAACAAACTACAGGGGGCACATAGCACGCCTGGGCCGCCAAACCCTCGGACAGCTACCCTCTGCCCGCTATCAACAGTCACTAATCCCCAGGGACTGCAACAAACTACAGGGGCACATAGCAAGCCTGGGCCGCCAAACCCTGGGACAGTTTCCCTCTGCCCGCTATCAACAGCCACTAACCCCCAGAGACTGCAACAAACTACAGGGGGCACATAGCACGCCTAGTTCACCAAACCCTGAGACATCTCTCCTGGCTACACAGAGCCACTACCCCTTAACTCCTTACCCCCCCATTACACCCTGCCATTGGGTCCTCCAAGTAACCAAGCTATCCTCAAGCCCCAGGCAGCCCTACAATCCAGTGGCTTATGGAAAAATTCGTCTGCAAAATGGGACGCAATAAAAATGGTAAACAAACAGGGAAGGACAACAAAGATCAGCTTCCAGCCTCCCCTGAGCCTCCCTGTTTGGTGCCACAGCAAACCCCATCAGCCAGTTATCCCTCGTCCTCGGATTGGGTTACATCAGCAAACCCCTCGGGAACTAACCCAGTCCTGTCCACGGACGAGAACCCCATCCCAGATGAGAATAACCCTCAGATAGACCCTTCAAGCTCTCAATTCGCGATGATAGTGATGGAGGTAGCGAAACAGATTTCTGAGGACCCACAAGCCTCCTTGACCGCATCCGTAGCGCGTATGGTGGCCCAAGTGAAAGCAGACGTCAAAATCCAAGCCGAACGTCTTGACGACCACGACCTACAGCTTCAGGATCTCTCCAGCGACATGGACAAGGTCCGCACCGATCTTTCCGACTTGGCTCAGGAAAATAGGCGTTTAAAAGATAAGCTGGAAGACCTCGAAAACAGGTCGAGAAGAAACAATTTACAGATAATAGGGGTCTCGGAGGCGATCCCGACTAACGAACTAATAAACCTATGCGAGAGAGATCTACCGGAGGCGCTAGGTCTGAGAGGCCCATGTAAAGTCGAGAGGGCGCATCGGATCGGTCCTGACCTGAGAAGTGGCGCCAAACCGCCTGCACATTTGGAAAATCCCCCGCAACCTTCTGTTCGCCCTCGCCAGATTATTGCTAAATTTCTGGATTTCACGGACAAAGTGGCAATCTTGCGAGCTTTCAGAAGACTCAAATCCGACCTCATCTTCAGAGGAAGAAAAATACTAGTCTTTGAAGACTTCTCGGCGGAGGTAGTCCGCAAGCGCAGAACATGCTCACCCATCTGTTCTCTTCTATTTCGCAAACAAATAAAATTCGCCCTTCTCTACCCGGCGACCTTAAAAGTGTTCCACAGAAATGGCAACATTTCAACATTTTATTCCCCGGAGGAAGCACAAAGTTTCGTCGACAGAGACAATAGGAGACGCTCCAGATCATCTTCTCCAAGCAGCCCTTGCCATTCCTCCCCGCCACCCCGTCCCTCCTTTACCATCAGAGATAACCCGAACTCTGCAGAGGAAGACCCTGGCCTTCTCACACTTCTTGTACCGCGAGCCCCAAGGAGCAGAGAAAGCGTCAAGCCTCCAAAATGACCGATTGAGACACAGAGAACACCACTAACCTCCTCACTTGGAAATCGTCGTACTCAGGACTTTTATTGCCTTAATTCTAAATCCTCAATTCCCTGTATATAGGGGATGTTAAGGCTTAATAGCTGAAACCTTTTATTGCTGAGACTCTTCATGTTGCCCCCATTGGGTCTCACTCTCCCTGTCTTCTTTTTGTTTGTTCTCTACCATTTAATCGCCTCGCTATTCATGCATTCTGTGTAGCGACCGGTCAAGTTCTGACTTATCACCTATCTTTCGGGCCACCGCCAGTGAGGCCCCATTGATCCAGGACTTCTCCCTCCGTACTACTGATTTAGTTTGCGTTAAGTCATACCCAGGTTTTTGGCGGGAAGAAGTGAAGTCACTTTGCACATTCTCTGAGGAATAACTTGTTGTGTTTTTACTTTTTTTCCTTCCTCGGAGTGCCAGGCTTAATAAAGCCTACTGTTTATTCGTAGTTTGTGTGTTCCTCTTGTGTTTTTTTTTTTTTCTTCTCTCCTCTCTCTCTCTCTTTCTCCATCCCCCCCTCTCCCTCCCCGCCACATTGGGACGCGTTAGGTCTCTTCTTTTGAGCTGTGAAAATGAAAGTGGTATCCTGGAATGTCAAGGGTCTACGCTCCCCCAATAAACGCCTGATGGTCTTGAAACACCTCAAACGCTTAAAAATTGACATAGCATTCCTCCAGGAGACACACCTTCCAGAAGAGGATTTCGAACGAATGAAGCGGCTATGGGTGGGCCAGGTGCTTGGTTCACCCGCGATAGATAACAAAGCAGGTGTGCTTACACTCATAGGAAAGCATGTCAACGCCCAGATTCTCAATCACAGACACGATAGTGAGGGGAGGTGGAGTAACGCCACATTGCGTTTGGCAGAGGAATCCTGGTCTCTCTATAATATCTATGGGCCCAATATTAGAGGGTCAACCTTCTACAAAGGTCTAGAACCCATTATTTTGAGTGATACCACAGACTTCAAAATCCTGGGAGGTGACTTCAATTCCACTATGCACCCCCAGGAAGATAGGAGGGGCAACCCAGGTTCGAGAACACACCAACAGGTTAGTAATTCCTATCTAGCCAGCTTTGCTAAGAACCTTGACGTCTGTGATGCTTGGCGTATCCGCAACCCTGAGGGACGTGAATTCTCCTTTTTTTCCAACCCCCATAACATCTGGTCACGGATCGATTACCTTTTTGTCTCAACGGGGCTCATGTCAAGAGTACGGGAAGCTCAGATCGGAGATTTAGTCATATCTGACCACTCCCCTGTCATCCTCTCGGTTGCGGATCGCTTCCCCCGAGGCACAGATTTCATCTGGCGATTTCCCTCCTTCTTAGTAAAGGATGAGGAGTTCCAGTTGACCTTGCAGGGCTGGTGGATGGAATATCACTCGCACAATGCATTACACCAAGAGACTCCCCAGCTATACTGGGACACAGCTAAAGCAGTTCTCAGAGGGAGGTTGATTGAATATGTCTCTAGACTTAAGAAGAAACTATTGGACAAAATCAGCTACTTTAGCAATGCACTACGCGAGGCCTATGATGCATTCTTGGCTTCCTCCTCTCCCGAGAATAAAACTACCTGGCAGAATACTAAACGAGAATATGAGCATTGGTTGGAGAAGAAGGAACTGTTTTCCAAATCTAAAATGGAGGCTAAACTATTTCGATTTGGTAGCAAACCAGGTAGACTCCTAGCGAGATTTGCCAAGGGCCATCATCCCCCTCCTTCCCTTCCTTCGCTGCGAGATCAGGAGGGGGGTCTGGTGTCGGAGGGTGGGAAGGTGACGGATATTCTCCGCTCCTTTTACCAGGCGCTCTATACTAACGAGCATCTTGATACAAATGCTTCACGTGAGTGGCTGAAAGGTGTCGAACTCCCTGGTCTCACAGCAGAAGAGGTGTCAATATTGGGGGGCCCAATTTCTGAGCCTGAAATAGAATCGGCTATTGGAAAATTGAAAGCCAATAAAGCCCCAGGCCCTGATGAGTTTACTGGGGAATTCTTCAAGGCTTTGAAAGCCCAAATTACCCCTACCCTCCTTTCGCTGTTTAATTCTTACCTATCTGGTTCACCTATTCCTACCTCAATGAACGCAGCCTATATCAAGATTATCCCCAAACCGGGAAAAGATCCGACTTTGGCCTCCTCCTATCGCCCAATCTCTCTCATTAACCGAAGATCTTAAACTGCTCTCCAAAATCCTGGCAGACCGATTGGCTCCACTTATACCCAAACTAATTGGCTCCCACCAAGTAGGCTTCGTCCAAGGTCAGCGATTACGAATATTAGAAAAGTCTTACTTATCTTGGATGAGGTCAAAAAAGCTCCATTACATCACCCCCACTCGGCCTTAGTCACAATTAATACTGAGAAGGCATTTGACTCGGTTGATTGGGGGTGGTTGGATCTAGTGTTAGACAAAATTGGACTTACAGGACCATTTCGCACCTTTCTGTCCAATCTATATAGCAACAAGGCCGCCCAGATAAGTCTACCAGGTTTTCTGTCCTCCCCCTTCTCCCTGCAACGCGGCACTAGGCAGGGGTGCCCTCTATCCCCCTACCTTTTCAATTTAGCAATCGAACCCCTTGCTAGGTTTCTCACAGCCTCTCCCATTTTTGAGGGAAATTCTGTTAATTCATACGAGCAGAAACTTGCTCTTTTCGCCGATGACATAATTTTTTTCCTCAAACATCCGGAGAGGGACCTCCCTCAATTATTTCATCATATGAGACAATTCAGGACCTTCTTAGGCTTTAAAATGAATGAATCAAAGACAGAACTGTTGAGACTCGCCCCTAACTCACGCCCAAGTCCACTTGACCACCTAGACATCCCAATCAACATTACCAATAAATCCATTAAATACCTCGGAATTTATATGGGGAAAACGCCGGAAACAATTTACTCCCTTAACTCCCCCCCCTCATATTGAAAATTGTCAGAGAACTAGACAGATGGTCAAAATTACCGCTTTCCCTCCTCGCCAGGTGCCACCTCGTCCGCATGATGAGCTTTCCGAAACTTTTATACCCCCTTCAAACCATCCCCTTACTACTGAAACATTCAGATGTTAGGATCATTCAGGCGGGATTCTCAAGATTCATCTGGGCAGGAAAGAAGCCGAGAATCGCCCTCACTAAACTTATGTTCCCTAGAAAATTGGGGGGTATAAACCTCCCTGATGTGCGTCTATACAATATAGCGTGCAACCTCAGGCATTGTCTAGATTGGATAAAAAATACCTCTCACTATTCCAACACACAACTCGAATCAGCACTCGCTTTCCCATGGGACCTTTTCGGCTCTTCTACACACCAAATTCGCTAACATCCCACGTACCATTAGAGCTACCCTCCTAATGCGTGACACGATCACTACCTGGAAGATCAGCCGTAAACTATTCAAACTCCCAGCCCATCTTAGTAAATACATGGCGATATCTGGCCACCCAGAGCTCCCGCAGAGTGAGAATGATCCTCATCTCCGCACTTGGAAAGAGAAGGGTATAGGCACGGTAGGTCACCTGTTCAACATTCAAAAAGGTAACTACTACTCATTGCCTGAACTTCAAAGTGTATACGGCATTCCGACCTCCCATTTCCTTACATACGCTCAGGTCAATAGCTTTATAAGATCCAGAGTAGTTAATCTCACTAAGGAATTTCCCACGAACGACTTTGACGAATTAGTAGGCCCCCAGACCTATCGACATTCCCTCTCTCTGTTGTATGCAAAACTGAGGGAGTCACAATTCCCCAAGAAAGCGTCTAAATTACTGACCAATTGGGAAGAGCATTTCCCAGACCTGAATATTCCGCAGCTAGCCTTAGAGGGATGGAATAAAATCAATAAGGCCGTAATCAGCGAGAAATGGCGGGAAACTTATTTTCGTTTTATGCAGCGAGCAATTTACGGCTTTAACATCCCACCCCACTCACTTGCTCCCAATCGTAAGCTGTCCTGCCCTAAATGCTCACAACCAAAGACAGACCTGATTCACGGGATATGGGCATGCCCCCACTCACAAAAATTTTGGGGAGAACTGAGGGACGCCTTAAAACTAAAGTGGGCCTTGGATGTCCCATTGTCTCTTGCATTTTGCCTTTTTCACGACCTCACTGGCCTCAGCAAGTACCACACACTCCTACATATCCTTCTCCTTGCGGCAAAAGTTGCATTCTAAATAATTGGCTGGAGACCTCAATGCCAGGAGTGGGAGAGGTTCTGCGTTTGGTCAGAATGTACCTCAATCTTGAGAGGGTAGAAGTAGAATCGGCAAAATTGACTTTAACTGAAAAATTCTTCACCACTTGGAAACCCTACATAGAAGCCTTCATGTCTTCAGAGGACATTAGATCCCTGGTTTTCCCTTTTAGGCTTACCAAGTGGTACCTTGAGGGTGTACTAGTGGGTTCCCTGGGGCGCCTCTATATCCCTGAGAGCGCACCTAACTAGACAGGTTTAAACTTCTACGCTAGGCTAATTCATGGCCACGTCAAGTACTCCTGGTGGAATTACCTGTGTATTTTGGGAAACGAAACCGGGCCTTCAGGGCAAATTAATGGTCAACCTTCACTGTCCTAAATGGATCCCCTTCCCCATAGTGGCGGTGAACCGCCCCTACCTCTCCCTTCCCCCTACCTCTCCCTTCCCCCTACCTCTCCCTTCTCCCCACCTCTCCCCCCCCACCCCCCACCCTTTTTTTTTTTTATTTTGCTGTGGGTTGGTTATGTGTGGTTTTTGTTTTTTTTCTTAAAATGAAAAATTGGTTCCTCATTTAGACTGTTAGTGGTGCCCCGCGTGTTTTGTAAGGCAAGTGGTCTTATACCCTCGCCTTGACAAGTTTGAAGCTCACGTCAACAATCATTGTTCTTGTTGTCATCATCTTCTTGTATTTACTCTCCATCAGAAACGATGTACACACTCTGTTATAAGCTAATGTGAAGTTCACGAGAAACCAAATAAACATATGTTAAAAGAAAAAAAAATAGGTCTGTAGCAGCCAGAACTCCTAATAGTTGGTAAGGGTTCAAATATTTATTCCTCTCGGCAAAATGAAAATTTATATAATTTATACAATGTGATTTTCTAGATTTTATTTTGGATATTCTGTCTCTCAATGTTAAAATTATAGACTGTTCATGCCTTTGTCAGTGGGCAAACTTGCACAATCAGCAAGGGATCAAATAATTATTTCCTTCACTGTATATGAATTATTTTAACGAGTATTTCTGCTACATGTACTAAACATGGAATCCTGAGGCTTTAAGTGCACATCTTTTATCAAAACTATGAGTGCCCATTAACCAACGGTGAGGTGACCTTAGTTAGGTTGGGGACTTACTCGAAATCTCACCTCAGTGCCTCTCCAGGCCTCCATACTTTTCAGGGCATGAGGGTCAAGGCTATACTCAGTTCTGATTAAAACCAGCCTGAATGGATGGGCAAAGTGCAGGGCCAAAATGATGGCAGGCACTTCCCCATGCATTCTTATTTTGAAAAAATCAACTCTTTAAACGTATAGCATTAAGCACAGAGTCTCCAGGTAAGCTACCTCCATTGCTTCATATGCTTCAATATCAAGAACCATGGAGTCAGTGAACTCCGATGGTGTGTGCTAGAACTAATAGAAGGCTAAGACCCAGAAAAGGTTAAAACACGCCTTTTACAAAGAGAAGCATTTTGGATAAGTAAAATGCAATCCTTGTCACCAAAAGGCTTAAATGAAATGTATAGTCTTAAGATGTTTTTGTAAGATTTTGCTTCAGCATTTTGTTTTGTTTTTATAGATTGTTTTTAATATTACTGTGGATATTTAAACAGGTCTATGGTCACAATACGCATGCTTGAGAAAGAGGACGTTCTGCTCTCGAAACGTCACACAGGTGTGCTGATTGCTCTGCAGTCTAGCATCTCCTCACTATCCTCTGTGGATTGAAAAGCTACATGAAGAAGTTGTTTGCTGGACTTCCACTCATAAGTATACCACAGCATTTTTTCTATTCCATTTTTAAACGTGTATATGTCCGTTAATGTTGGATTTTGCAAGATAGGAGTAATACATTTATATAAAGGTTAAAAAGCCTGCCAAATGTGATATTGAAGCATACTTCCCCATACATATCCAAAAAAACCAAAAATGGTCAGCACCTCCTAAAATAATCATCTATTATGTGTCTGATGTCATCAAACATTAAGCTATGTATAGTAGTAATTAAAAAATTGTTATCCAAGTCAAAATATTTAATATATATATATATATATATATATATATATATATATATATAATATATTATATATATATATATATATATATATATATATGTACATAGGTTTTTCTCTTGTTTGCACTCTCCGACTAATTGGCCTTGTTCTTCTTCCAGTGTCTTGCAGCCACGCAGTCTTACTATGTCCAAAAGAAACTCATCTTTCAGCAGTATACAGCTGTCCCACAAATTACAATGGCCTCAGGATAAAATATTTTCCACCTACAATGGTCTTTTTAAGGACATTGAATGTTGAGTGTGGTTTCAAGATACAATGTCTCAGGCACTGATCGATCCAACTATCATGAACATTTTACTTATAAAAGCCAAGTATTTGTGAAGTGCATGCAGTGATTGGTGGTCTAGTAGCGCCTCTCTACAGTACAGTGCGGTACTACATGTCCTGTACTGCTCTTTACATGTGCCAGGATGAGTCGCTCCTTTGAGTACCAAATAATAGGGCTCTATTTTCTTTTTCTTTGTGTACAAAGTACCTGATGCAAAGAAGCTCCTGTTCTCAACATAAAAGTGATTTCCAGTTTCCAGCAGTTTTTCTGTGTTATGTGTAAGGACTTGCATTATCCACAGTGGGTACAGAAAGTATTCAGACTTTGGTAAGACCAAAAAAGTAAATTTTTTTGCTGATTAATATACACTCTTCCTCCCCCCCTCATCTTGAAAGAGAAAAAACAGAAATATAGATATTTTTACAAATTTATTAAACAAGAAAAAGTGAAATATCACATGGTCATAAGTATTCAGACCCTTTGCTCCGTGTTGAGTAGAAGCACCATTTTGAGCTAGTACAGACATAAGTCTTCTTGGGAATGATGCAACAGGTTTTTCACACCTGGATTTGGGGATCCTCTGCCATTCTTCCTTGCAGATCCTCTCCAGTTCCTTCAGGTTGGATGGTGAACATTGGTGGACAGTCATCTTCAAGTCTCTCCAGAGATGCTCAATTGGGTTTAGGTCAGGGCTCTGGCTGGGCCAGTCAATAATGGTCACAGAGTTGTTCTGAAGCCACTGCTTTGTTAATTTAGCCTTGTGCTTAGGGGCATTGTCTTGTTGGAAGAAGAACCTTCGGCCCAGTCTGAGGTCCAGAGTGTCTGGAAGAGGTTTTCATCAAGGATATCTCTGTACTTGGCCGTATTCATCTTTCCTTTAGTTGCAACCAGTTGTCCTGTCCCTGCAGCTCAAAAACACCCCATAGAATGATGCTGCCACCACCATGTTTCAATGTTGGGTTTGTATTGGGCAGGTGATGAGCAGGGCCTGGTTTTTTTCCACACATACCGCTTAGAATCAACACCAAAAAGTTCAATCTTCGTCTCACCAGACCAGGGAATTTTATTTCTCATAGTCTGGGAGTCCTTCATGTGTGTGCAAACTGTATGCGGCTTTCATATGTCTTACACTGAGGAGAGGCTTCTGTCAGCACACTATGCCATAAAGCCTCAACTAGTGGGGGGCTGTAGTGATAGTTGACTTTGTGGAACTTTTTCCCAGCTCCCTACTGCATCTGTGGAGCTCAGCCACAGTGATCTTGGGGCTCTTCTTTACCTCTCTCACCAAGGCTCTTCTCCCATGATTTCTTAGCTTGGATGAACGGCCAGGTCGAGGAAGAGTTGTGTGGTCCAAAACTTCTTCCATTTAAGGATTATGGAGGCCAATGTGCTCTTAAGAACCTTGAATGCTGCATAAATTCTTTTGTAACCTTGGCCAGATCTGTGCCTTGCCACAGTTGTGTCTCTGAGCTCCTTGGGCAGTTCCTTAGACCTCATGATTCTCATGTGCTCTGAAGAAATCAGGCGATACCTTTTACAGGCTAACTGAGTATATTTGATGGTGAGCTTTCGAGAGTACTAGCTCCCTACTTCAGACATGGTGTTATACAAGAACTGAAAATTTACAGACTTTTTATACACAAAAGACATGGACCTTCAAAGGATCTTAGAATGCTTAAAAATATCTTCAGGAATTGGGGTGGAAAATTCCTAGAACTTCCTTGTCAGAAACTCTTCAAGTCTCCATCACAGGACACCACGGATCTTCTTAACAAACTCAATGCCCTCGGTCCACTTCCTGAGGGCACCATTTTGGCCACCATGGATGTAGAATCCTTGTATACAAACATACCCCACAAGGATGGAGTTGCAGCATGTCGGGCGCACCTGGAGAAACTAAACCTCCCAACAAAACCAGTAACACAGCTCATACAGTTCATACTCAGCCACTACTATTTTAAATTTGGAGAGGACCGATATCTACAGCGAATGGGAACTTCAATGGGGTCCAGATGTGCGCCCCATTATGCAAATCTTTTTATGGCTGAACTGGAAGGAGCGTTTCTATCCACATGCACCACCAAACACATGATGTACCTCTGTTATATCGATGATATCCTTGTCATCTGGACTGCGGGAGAGGAGGCCCTACTTAAATTACATAATGACTTCAATAACTTCCACCCCACCATCAACCTTAAACTTACCTATTCAGAGAGCAAAATCCACTTTCTGGATACTACAATACACGTCAAAGACCACCAGCTACTCACATTAATATACCACAAACCCACAGACAGAACGGCCTACCTCAGAAACGACAGCTTCTACCCCTAGCACACAAAACAATCCATTATATACAGCCAGGCTGTACTATACAATCGTATTTGCTCCGACAAGACAGACCTGGACAAACACCTCTTGGATCTGAGGACAAAATTTCTCCAATTGGGATACAGGCCAAAAGTGACGGACAATCAAATCAGCAAAGCGGCCGCCATCAACAGATACAGTCTACTTACATACAAAGAGACCCAGAAGGAAGAACGAGTGCCACTAGTTGTCACCTACAACCCACAGCTGGAGATCCTACGAAAGATTGCCAAGGAACTTCAACCTGTGCTACATAGGGACAACAGACTCAAAGAAATATTCCCAGTCCCCCCTCTCCTTTCGCAACCACCAAACCTGCGGCGTATTATTGTCCGGAGTGCCCTTAATGCCCCAATTGAAAATGGCACCTCACCCTGCCTGCAGAACAGGTGCAAGACCTGCAGTCACATCCACATCGCTGACAGTGTACCTGTCCCACAGTCAAAGCAGGTGCACAGAATTAGGGGGACATTTTCCTGCAGGTCTAGCAATGTGGTGCATCTGATTATGTGTATGCAATGTCCGACCACAGGCCTCTATGTGGGGGAAACAGGGCAGAGACTCAGCCAACGCATGAATTCACACAGATTCACTATTAATAACAGCAGAACTGATCTTCCAGTGGCACAACACTTCTCCAGAGATGACCATTGTATTGAAGCTTTGAAGACTATGGTTTTAATGGGACACTTTAAGACGCAGAGGGAGAGAAAGGAATGGGAATTTAAAATAATGCAAAAATTTCAGACTCTGCAAAATGGGCTAAATATTCATGCCAGCTTCATGTCAAACTATGTGTGAACTGTGGAAGCCACAAATTACACCTGATGGCTACGAGATAAGACACAGAATTACTGACCCCTCCGTCACGCCTCACAAGTTTCCAGATAGTTGATTTCTTGACCTGTTGTAAATTACTTCTCTGCTTAGATTGCATTTTGTTATTTTTAAGAATTCTAAGATCCTTTGAAGGTCCATGTCTTTTGTGTATAAAAAGTCTGTAAATTTTCAGTTCTTGTATAACACCATGTCTGAAGAAGGGAGCTAGTACTCTTGAAAGCTCACCATCAAATATATTCAGTTAGCCTGTAAAAGGTATCGCCTGATTTCTTCACTCTTCTACTACTTTCTATGGCTAACACGGTACAACATTATACTACTCTCATTTGCTCTGACATGCACTGGGAGCTACGAGGTTTTACATAGACAGATGTGTTCCTTTCCTAATCAAGTCCAATCAGTTTAATTAAACACAGCTGGACTGCAATGAAGGAGTAGAACCATCTCAAGGAGGATCAGAAGGAAATGGACAGCATGTGTGTTAAATGAGTGTCACAACAAAGGATCTGAATACTTATGATCATGTGATATTTCAGTTTAATACATTTGCAAAAATATCTACATTTCTGTTTTTTTCTTTCAAGATAGGGTGCAGAGTGAACATTAATGACCAAAAAAGTTAACTTTTTTGATCTTACCAAATTACTGCAATGAAAGAAAGAGTGAAAAATTTAAAGGGGTCTGAATACTTTCCATACCCACTGTACAATGGTTGTCCAGGAATCAATTAATGGTGTATGTTGATTAAGCACTGTACCACATTTACAGTAGCATTCAAGCTTTTCAATAAACCTGTACCAATAGATGACAAGGTCAAGCCCATACCTGTTCCAGTTGCTCCTGGACTGATACTGTAGATACATGTGTCTACCTTCATCTCCAAATGATGCTTAACTTTCTATCCCTGCTGATACATGCCCTGCGAAGGCCACTGGCATCTCCAGAATGAGGTCAGGAGTTTTATCATAGCCTTGCATACATACGCAGCTGGTTTTCATCAGTTTCTTCAAAACTTTATCTCTCTGAAGCACTTCATGCTCACAGCCAATAGAGTGCTTGATGCAATCCACCAAAGGTCGATTACAGCAGTCATTGACGATACACTGATTACTTGGGTTGGCAAGAGCAGGGTTGGGAATCATGGAAGGGTCATACTGCATACTGTTCAGAACAGGCTTTGAAAACATGACTCTATCCTGATCTTGAAGGATTCACTCTAAAATTGTCTGTGTGATCAAGGCTTAAGAAAAATGTACTTCAGCTGCTTGTGGGCTTCACAGTAGTAATAAAAAGGGTAATCTCTTCATACTATGCTTTGCTAAGATTCATCTCTAAGTCAATGAGCATTTGCCATGTTAAAAGTGGAGGTGCTAGGCTCATGTGTAAGGAAATATGACTCAAACATGAAGCTGAGCAGAGTACAGTATGAGGATATTACCCTTTTTATTACTACTGTGAAGCCCACAAGGCATTGCATGAAGTAACTGAAGGAGAGATTCCTCTGTCAATCACAGTCCACTCTGCTGAGAATCTTCACCCAAGAGAACCCAAAAATTCCAAAAAGGATCCATGCAAGACATCATGCTCCGGATACCACTGAAATATAGTACAGCAAGTATTTACAAGATATAGCAGTGGATCCAACAGCCCCTGTCTTGCTTGAACCTGGTCGATGATGTAGACTTTTTTCAAGCCTTGTTTACACAGATGATTTTGGAGCAATTTCTTCAAGATCAGGATAGTCATGACTACAAAGCCTGTTCTGAACAGTAGCTGCGCGACCCTTTCCCGATTCCCAACCATGTTCTTGCCAATCACATTAATCAGTGTACTGTCAACAACTACTGTAATCGACCCTTGATGGACTGCACCATGCACTCTATTGGCCATGAGCATGAAGTACTTCTAAGTGAAAGTTTTGGAGAAAAACCTTACATGTTTAGATGAAGACCAGCTGCGTATAAAAGGCTATGGTTAAACTCCGGAGTTAATTGTGCAGGTGCCAGTATACTTCAAATGGCATTTATCTACTGGATAGAAAGTTAAGCATCATTTGGAGTTGAGAGTAGTCACCAGATGCATCTAAAGGATCAATTCTAGAGCTGCTGGAACAGGTTTGGGCTTGGACTCATCATCCACTGGTACGGTTTTATTGAAGAGTTGGACTGCCACTTGGAATGAATTGTACTGCTGAAGGATAAGTGTCCTTCAGACATAGTAACACTGCATAGCCTCATGGCACTGGAAAAAGAGCAAGGCCAGCAAGTTAAGAGAGGGCAAATAAGAGAAAACCTAAGTCACAATCAGGGCCACCCCGGCAATTAAAAACAGCCCTGGCACAAAACCCCCACCAGCCCACTTACAATATCTGCTTACAAAATTTCCCTTTGTCACTCACCTCACCACTTTCTAAAATAACCAGCACTATAACCACGAGCAAGAAAGAAAAAGTGCTGAGAAGAAACCGTTAATCACAGGGTCAGGTGTGCACTTGTTTAGTGACCCGTATTGACTTGGGACCTTAAGGGCTAGTTCACACGGCTTATTGCCGACGTAATTGCGGGGACGGATTTCGCCCCACAATTACGCTGGCTGCCGTGCATAGACATTCATTATTCACGGTGCGTAAATAATTGACATGTGGCGAATACGCCGAGCGGGGAGAGGAGACGGAATCCATAGTTCTCTATGAGAACTGTGGATTACCATAATGACTGGGACGGATTTCAGCCGTATAGGAGCGCAAATACGGCGCGCAATACGGCTAAAATCAGTCCCAGAATAAGCCGTGTGAACGAGCCCTAACGATCATCGGCAGCGGCCACGGATGACGGCGGAGCCAAGGACTACTTGTTGTAGGTTATAAGTTTGTTATCAATGATATATTTGTTCCTGTGAGTGGTTGTGTTAGTTGGGGGGCCCAGCACACAGCTCTGCCCATTGGCCCATAATGCTATTAAGATGGCCCTGC
This sequence comes from Phyllomedusa bahiana, assembly GCA_025379985.1. NCBI lineage: Eukaryota > Metazoa > Chordata > Amphibia > Anura > Hylidae > Phyllomedusa > Phyllomedusa bahiana. The sequence continues at coordinate 17,252 of JAODAL010003854.1, read as the reverse complement.
TGGTAATGCACTTTTTGAATTCTGATGTTACATGAAGGAGAACCTATTTTTTTTTCTTGTTATGTGCACATTCTAGTCCAATATATATGTTACCTAAAGCAGAGCCTCTGAGAGCAGCACCTTCCCTCTTTACTATGAGAGTTATCAGTGGAGGCATTCTGTAAGTACTCTCTAAATGCAGACAAGGTGACAGGTAATCTGTGTTACTTCTGCCTATGGTGCAATGGCCTCCCTGTTCAACACAGGTCTTAGTAGCGCTCAGTGCTATGCTGAATCAGCTCTCTATCAATATTTAAAGGTAATCCTCCTGTAAAGAATTCTGCTAATGACATTAACCACTTAACCCTTGGCATCTCTAGTCAGGGGAAACTGCTGTTAGAGCTGCAGCAGATGAATTAAGCAAGTTCCTATCGGCTATTCGAGAAGACAATGGAAAGCCATCTAATGCAATATGGAAGATCAGGATCTAATAGATTGTGAATGAAAATAGAGGACGATTTAATGGAACATTCTTGATTTAACTCTTCATTAAAAATATATATTATTTGCTGATAAGCTGGCTGTGCGATGGATATCATACAAAGCCTAAGAAGGTGTAGAGGAGGGAGGTGGGTGCTTCTCAGGACATTTCCTCCATGAAACGCACTTCCCCACAGCCAGTGTCTTCATCTTATTTCAGTGTAATCATAGGGCTATCTCTGAACATTGTAAAGGGCACCAAGCCTATCAGTATTACACACACACATCATATATATACACTACATATAATATGGATAGAGCTGTCCTGCACTCTGAATCAATTGTAGGTAGTGCCCATTGAAGGATATTTCAATGCACAATCCAGTTCAAATGTATACAACAGCGCTCAAAGGCAATATTGTGATCACAGAAATTCAATTTATTGAAGCTCTTTCTCTGTAACAGTGAACAATAATTTACATGTAGGTCTTTGGACCTTTTTCATACATGCCACATTAATAAAATAACATCTGATGTTATCTTACTTTTAGAACATGTTTCCAAATAAGGTAGTACATAAAATTAATGGCAGAATAAGGTTGATGAAATCAGATGCCGTTAGTAATCATACTGAGGCACAATACAAAGCTACTCATAATATTACAGGGCATATATGTCTTATCATACAACATGCAAGCAAGTAGGAAGTTCTTCATGAACGTGCCGCAATACATCGTGTGAACATACCCTTATTGTCACTGTTTACTATTATGGGCAAAAACCTTTAATAAATTGAATTTCTAAATATTGCCTTTGAATGCTCCTGTGTACATATGAACTACATATACACTACATATATCTATATATATCTAGATATAGATATGTATATACATTATATATACAGTTGAAACCAGAAGTTTACATAGAGTATATGTGTTTTTCTCACAATCTGACATGAAATCAGAATAAACCTTACCCGTTTTAGGTCAATTAGGAACCAAAATTATTTATATTTGCCAAATGCCAGAATAATGAGAGAGAATCTTTAAGGCATTTTTATTCATTTCTGCAAAGACTAAAGGTTACATACTCTAGGATTACTATACCTTTAAACAATTTGGGACAGCCCATATGATGATGTCATGTCTTTGGAAACTTCTGGTAGTTTTATTGGTAACATCTGAGTTAATTAGAGACACAGCTGTGGATGTTTTTTTAAAGCACATCAGAAACAAACTGCTTATGTGTGTAACATCATGAGAAAGTCTAAAGAAATCAGCCAAGATATCAGGAAGAAAATTGTGGACTTTTACAAGTCTGGATCATCCTTGGGTGCAATTTCTAGATACCTGAAGGTGCCTTATTCATATGTACAAACAATTATAGGCAAGTAAAACTAGATTGGAATGTCCAGTCATCATACCGCTCAGGACGGAGACGGGTTCTGTGTCTCAGAGATGAACATGCTTTGGTCTGACAATTGCATATCAACCCAAGAACAAAGGCAAAAGACCTTGTGAAGATGCTGGTGGAAGCTGGTAACACTTTCTCATTATCCACAGTGAAATGAGTACTGTATCAACATGGGCTGAAAGGCCACTCTACCCGGAAGAAGCCATTACTCCAATAGAAACATATAAAAGCCAGATTAATGTTTACAAATGCACACAGGAACAAAAGTTCAAGGGGATGAATACTTTCACAAGGCACTATATCAGCTGGATATTTTTATTTTTTTTATTTTTTTTACTTTCACAAAATATATTTTAGATTAAAAAAAACTTAGGAAAAGCTTAAAACATCTGACACGAACTGATGATTGATCTAATAGAAGGAAATTCAAAGGGTGTGTTACTTTATCTGCATATTTCTTGCTAAAAAGATGATGTCTTTAGAGTGAAAGCATAGAAAGCTTTCATCTTGAGGGAGACATATATGGAGTTAAGTTAGATAGAGTAGCCTAGAGACAACCACTGAAAAGTGAACACCCTTAGAGGCGTAACGAGAGAAGCCAGGGCCCTATAGCAGACTTTTGAATGGGGGCTTCCCCTCCCCGTCCTCTCCTTTCCCCTGACCAAAAACATTGCCCAGTACCTCTTAAAAATAGTCAAACAGTTATTAAATAATACAAGGAGAAAATACCTCACCATACATATTTCCATCATACTGTTTTCTGCCAATCAAATTTCACTGCCAAGACTAACATTACAAATAACTCTACTACATAAGGTCCAAATAATACTACCAGAACATGACCACATTTTACCACCAAATAGTGATTGAATAATACCACTATACTATTATTAAATGAAAATTAGTAGAGAAAGACCAATATTACTGCCATACAGTTACCATATAGTGGTAGATACCAGTTGTACACAGGAGCTCTGCAAACATATGTAGTAAGTGATTACAGTACAGTTACATCCAGTGACGTTTCCTTTGATGAGTTGCTTTCTATTACTTTTCTTCTCCATCCAGTCCAGACCACCAAGATGAATTCTTCTAGCCACAACTCATCCCTGCAGAATTTGCACACAAGTGGGTTGTTAGGTCTAGTTTGGGAGAGGTTTTGGGGTGATAGGTGGGGGTTATATTTTATATTGGCATTAGGCCACATAACATAATGGTATGGGGCAGAGGGGTAGGAGAGCGGGTGCAAGCCATAAATAGAGATACGGTCTCCTAGGGAGATGGGGAGGTACAGAGGACCAACCCCCTGGAGACTGTGCTATGGCTATGGCCTGTACCCCTTAGAGCACAGGTGTCAAACTCAAGGTCCGAGGGCTGATTCTGGCCCACCATGTGGCTCCAGAGAGCTTAGACACAGCTGGTGTGCAAGTCATAGGCGGTTACACAGCTCTGACAGTCCTACCAACACACCTAGCCACCCTCCAATGGTCCTTTGAGGGCAACCACAATGCTGTTGTGGGCCACGAGATATGAGTTCGAGTAATATTGTGGGCACTCAACTCCATCCCTTGCATCCTAGAAGATCAGATTTAACATTATGCTTTTTGTAGTATTTCTGTTTTTTTCTTCATATTTACAGTTTGGGCTAGGATGACTATGGCAGTCCAGAATTAAATCCATTTATTTAATAAATTGGTAAATGTGGCCTGGTGTCTGGGAGCGTTTATTTAAATAAAGTGTTTTTTTGTTTTTGGGGGGCCCAGTGTGTTTTTTTTTTAAAACTATTTTGTTCCAGTGTTTTTAAATTTGGAAGATGTTGACAGGGGGGCCTCTGTATTATTTGCAGGGGGGACTTGTTGTCAACCCAACCCCAGTTTTTTTTGGGGTAAAAACCCAAAAAGGGCGGGGGCCCATTTAAACCCTCTATCAGTATTTTTCCCAGTACAAAATGAAACCGGGGGGTTACTGGTAAAAAAACCTGGGAAAAAAGTCCAATTTGGGACCAAAAAAAATTCTGATAAAATCGGGCCTTCCCGTGGTTGCTGTGGGCCTGGTTTTTTTTTAAAAATTTGGTTTAGGTCCTAATTTTTAAAGGGGGACTTTCCTTTTCCCGGGTTTATTTAATTAGGGTTTTCCAAAGGGTAGGGGTTTTAAATTAAGTGGTTTAAAAAAAAAGGGGGGATGGGCCAATTTTGTTATTAAATTCCACAGAGTAGATCTCTGAAAAAAACCCCTTTTCCCCCCCTTAAATTTTCTTTTTCCGGAAAAGGGCCAAGCAAAACCGGGCCCTCATCTTTTTTCTGGGCCGCTTTTTAACCTAATCCCCTTCAAAACCCCCTGGGGTCATTTTCCACCCCCCAAAAGGGTTTTTGCCCTTTTCATTTAACCAGGATCCCAGTTTTAAAAAACCTAAAAGCATTCTACTCAAAAAAGCTCTCCCCCATTTTTTGGGGAAACCCCCTTTTAAACATCTCCCCCCCCTCGTCTTTTTCTCCCAAACCCTCCCTGCTTTCCCCGGGCTTTTGCTGTGTTTTTTCGGGGTTTAAACTAAAAAATCATCCAAAAAACCTCCCATGCCGGGCTCCAAATTTTTTTAAACACGTGAAAAGGAAAACCAGTTTTTGGGGAATATGTTTACCGCGGGCAAAATGGGCCCCACTTTTCCCAAAAACCCCTAAAGTTTTAAGGGGCCCCCTGAAAAAAAAAACCCAATTTTTTTCTCTGTCGGGGGTTTCCCAAAGACCCCCTAACTGTATCCCCAAAATAAAAATCGGGTTAACCCCCCTTTGAAAATTTTTTGGGGCATTTTCCCAAAAAGGCACTTTTTCTGTAAAAATAGATTTTACTGTCAGGGTGGGGGGGTTTTCACCCCAATTTTTTTCTTGAAAAAAAAAAAACCCCCCCCCTACTTAAAAAAAAAAACAGGGGGGCCCCCCCAATTTTTAAACTTGGAAAACTTCTACCCTTGGTCTCCCCCAAATTACCCCCCTAAAAAAGTTTGGAAAAAGCTCCCCCGGGCAGGGGGGGTTTAAACCCCTTTGTGTTTTTTTTTGAAAATCCCTTTTTTAAAATTGTAAAAAGGGGAACTGTATGTTTCCCCCTTGAATTTGAAAAAAAGTGCTGCGGAATATTTTTTGGGGGCTATATAAAAAAAAAAATTAAAAAATTAAAATTTTTTTATTAGTTAAAAAAATTTTACAGGGGTCAATAAATAATTAAAAAAAAAAAATTTACTTAAAAAATAGGTTGGAAAAAAAAACGTGGGTTGTTTGGGGGGCAATGACGGGGAGCGAAAGGGGCGGGGGCCCCTTTTTAAAAAATTTTCGGGAAAAAAAGGGCCGGCCAACCCATCCCAGAAAGGGGCCCCAATTAAACCAAAAGGTGAAAAAGAGGGGGGGGAATGGCCCCCCGGGGGGGGGGGAAACGGGAGAGGGGGTTTAAATTTTAACTATGGTTTAAAGGCGTTTTACGTTTTACTTTCGGTCATTCGTTTCGTTTAGTCGTTTTATGGGGAAAGTTTTCTGGGGAGGGGTTTTTGTTAGTGGGATTTTGGGGAATTTAATGGGCCGAGGGGCCTTTTTAATGTCTAGGGGGGGGGGAAAAAAAAAAACACCTTCTTTTCTTAAAACCCAAAAAAGGGGGGAGGGAAAGGGGGGGGCGGAGAATTTAAAAACTTTCCCAAAAAAAATTTTTAAAAAGGAAAACTTTTGCAACATTTGGGGGAAAAACAATTTAAAAGGGTTTTTTAAAAAGCCACAAAAAAAAAAAAAGTCAGGGGGACCATTCCCTTTTCCCTTCTTTTGACCCCCGGGGGCCTGAGCCTTAAAACCCTTTTCCTTTTTAAACCCCAAAAAAAATTAAAAAAATTTTTCCCAAAGGGGCCCCAGTATGTTTGGAAAAAAAAATTTTTTTAAAATTGGATCGGGAAAATTTTTGAATACCCCGGGCCCTTTGGGAAAAAGGGGCCAGCATGACCCCCAAAAAAACCTTGTTTTGGGGGGCAAATTTTTTTCTCTTTTTTGGTTTTAGGAAAAGGGTTTTTTTCCGGGTTTGGCGGTGTAAAGGCTCCTTTGGGTGTGCCCCCCAAACTTTTCTTTTAGTTTTAGGCGATGTGTAAAATTTTTGGGGGGGTTCGGGCCCTTCTGGGGTTTTGACCCACGTTTTCTCTGAAAAGTTTTTAGAGCAAAGTGTAAAAGTTTGGGGGGTGTCAGGCTTCCTGTGTTAAACCCATATTTTCTGTTGTATAAAAACCCCTTATGGGGTAATTTTTTGGCCCGGGTTTGTCAGGTTTCCTGTCCCTTAAAACCCCAACTTTTCCCTCTGTAGAAATTGAGCTATGTTTTTACATTTTGGGGGGCGGGGGTTTTTCAGGGTGGTTGTGGGGACCCACTATTCTCTTTTGGGTGAAGGCTATGTTTTAATTTTTTGGCGGTTTTCGGGGTTCCTGTGCGGGACCCACAAATTCTGGGGTTAGTTAGTGCTTTGTTTTTCCCAATTTTTGGGGGTGTCGGGGCTCCGGGTTTGGGGGGAAAGGAAAAATATTCTCTGTAGTATGGGTGCTTTTTGTGACGGTTTGGCGGGGGTGGTGGTTGTGTGAGCCCCTTTTTCTCTGTATATAGAGCTTGTTTTAAAAATTTTGGGGCCCGGTGTCGGGTTTTTCCTTTTGCTGAGCCCCTTATTTCGGGTTTTTTAAAAGGGGGCTATGGGGCATTTTTTGGCGGGGGTCAGGCCCCCTGTGCTAAAGCACCTTTTTTCTCGGGCAGTTTAGATTTTTTTGTTTTTACGTTTGGGTTTTTGGTTTCCTGGGGGCTGGCCCCCTTTTTTCTCTGAAAATTTTTTGGCTATGGTTTATGGTTTGGCGGTTTTTCCCGGGTTTTTCCTGGCTGAGCACTATTTCTTTTGTAAGAGTTTATGTGTACAGTTTTGGGGGGTTTTGTCGGGCCCCTTCCTTTTGGCGGGCCCAAACTATTCTTTTGGTATAAGGGAGCTATTTTTGTTACCATTTTGGGCGGTGTCAGGCTTCTGTGCTGACCCCAGGGGATTCTCTTTTAGTTTTTAGGGGGGGTTTTTGGGTTTTTTAAGGGTTTGGCTTTTTGTCGGGGGCTTTTTTTGGCTGGGGCCTATTCTTTTTTGGTATAGAGCTATGTTTTAAAAAGTTTGGCGGGGGCCCGGGGCTTCTGTGCTGGGGGGCCATTTTTCTCTGTAGTATGGGAAGTTTTTGTGTAAAATTTTTTGGGCCGGGGGTTTGGGGTTTCTTTTTGCCTAAACCCCACTTTTCTTTTTAGTATGGGGAGCTATGGGGTTCCATTTTTGGCGGGTGCCCGGGTTTTTTCTGTGCTGAGCACTAATTCTCAGGGGGACCCCGGGAAAAAAAAAAGTCCCCGGAAAAAGGGGGGTTCCTTTTCAACCCCACCTTTTTTTAGTTTAAAACCTTTGGAAACATGGGGCTATTTTCGGGGCCGGGGGCCCGGGCATTTTATAAAACCCCGGGGCCGGGTTTTTAAACGGGGGGTTGGGGTGGGGTTTGGAGGGGGCCCCAGGTTTGGCGGTTCCGTTTTCTTTTAAAAACAGGCGGGTTTTAAAAATTCCCCTGATGAGGGCCGAAACGAAAAACGGGTCGGGGTAAAAGCGATTTAAAAAAGGGGGAAAATTTGTAAAAAAAAACTCCGGGGCCCTTCCTAAAGGAAAACCAGTCAAAGGGGAACAGGGTAGGGGGTTTTGCCCCTTCGTATGATTTGGGACCAAATTGGGTTTTAACCTTGGAAAAAAACTGGTGGTTAAAACCCCTTCCCTGTTACCCCCCCGGTGCCCTTTTTTTTTTGGGGCATTTTTTTTTTAATTTTTTTTTTAAAAACCTTTTGGCTGGGGGGAAAAAAATTTTGCCCTTCTGTTTCTTTTTTTTCCTCTGTCCTTTGCTCCTTTTTAATTTCCGGGTTTTTTCCCCTCCTAAAAAAAAAAAACCTTACATTTGGTTTTAGTTTTTCCTTTTCCCTTCCCTTGTCCCAATTTTTAAAAGGAATTTTTTTTCAGCTATTTTTTTCAGGGCAAGTTTTTTATTTAGTTTAAAGTCTAAAAAAAACACTTTTTAAAAAAAAACGGGGAGGGGGAACCCCCAACCATTTTCTTTGTTTTTTTTTTTTAATTTTGTTTAAAAAAAGGGGGTTGTCTAAAATACGGGGAAATTGAAAAGTATTTTAAAAAAGATTTGCAAAAAAAAAGCCCAATTTTTCCCAATATGGGTCCTTTAAAAAAACCAAGTTCCAAAACTATTCCTTTTTTCGGGGGAAAAAGCCCCCTTACCCTTTGGGGGAAAAAACTCTTGAAAAATTGTAAAAAGGAAAAAAATTTTTGGGTTAAAAAAACATTTTTTTTTTTTAATTCCCCCTTTTGGGTATGGGTTTGATGTACAGAAATTTTTCCCCCAAAAAATTTAAAAAAAACAGGGGGACCCATGGGGCCCCTTTTGGAAAATTGGGGGAAGGGGAAAAAAAAAAAGGGGTCTTTTAGAAAAAAAAAAAAACTTTTTTTGAAAAAGGGGAAACCTGTAGTATTGTTCCCTTTTTAAAAGAGCATAAACCCAAAAAAAAAAATTTTAAAATTTGGGGAATTTTCCCCCAGCCAAATTTTTAAAAAATTGGGAGGGAAAAAAATTGTTTATTTTAAAAAAAAACCCCAAATTTTTTTTCCCCAAAAGGCCCCCCGATTTTTGCTGAAATCTCCCCCAAGAAAACATGCCCCCCCAAAAAAATTAAAAAAATTTTTTTGGGGCCTTTCGGGGCCACTTTTAAAAAAAATTGTGGGGGGAAACCCAACCCCCCCCAAAAATCCTTTGGGAAAAATGCAAAAAAAATTCTAAAAAATAAGTAAATTAAAAAAGGGGAATTTAGGGTTTTTTGTCAAAAAAAAACCTTTGGGTTTGGTTTTTTAAAATTTCCCTCCAAAAGCAAAAACCCGAAAAAAATTAAAAAAACTTTTTGGGGGAAAAAATTTAAAAAAAAAAAAAAAAAAAACAAATTTGCGGAAAAAAAAAGGGATTTTTTTAAAAAAAATTTAAGTTTTTTAAAGGGGGGCCCAATTTCTGTTTGGGGGGGGAAGGGTTGAAGTGGGGCCAGAAACTAATCGGGGGGAACCTGGGGGAAAAATTGGGGGGCCCAAAAAAAACATCATCGGGAAAAATCCTGCCTGATTCATCTTGATAAAAGTAAAAAACGACCAAAAAATTTTTTTGGGGAAAAAAGGCCGGGGGCGGGTTTTTCTTTTAATGCTTCCCCCGGGGGTTGGCTAAAGGGGTCCGTTTTTAAAGAAAAGGGACGCGGGGGCTGTTTTGGGCGGGGAAAAAAACCCCCCTTTTTAAGGGGCGGGGGGCGAGAAAACCCTGGGGGGGCCTTTTTTCGCCCCTTTTTTGGTTAACCAAAAAAGTCTAGGGGGGGGGGGCCCTGGAAAACACTTAACCAAAAAAAACAATCGGTTTGAGAGGGCAGTTTAAGCCCGGTAAAAAACCATGTTTTTTAAGGTTTGGTTTTTGGGTTTGTTTTTTAGGGGTGTCCCCTTTGGAAATTTAAATGCTTTTGGTGAGGGGGGTTTAAATTTTAAAAAGATTCCCCAGGGGGTTAAACCCCATTAGGCTTTTTGGCCCCCCTTTGTCTGCTGTTTTAAATCCCGAAAAAGGCCTACTTGGCACTTTACTGCTTTTCACGTCGTGGCGTTTTTTTCCCCCCTTTTGCTTTTTAAAGAACGTGAAGCGGAAGAAAAAAACAGTTTGTCTCCGGGGGGAAATAAAATCAGGCAAGGTCCCCTTTTCCCTGAAATTTTAAACTCTCTTTTTGGGGGTGGGGGGGGGGGGAAAAATTTGTTTGGTTTAGTTTTTTTTCCCCGGGGGATCCAGGGGGGGTGGCCCAAAAACCAAAAAACCTTTTTGGTTTCTTTTTTTGAGGGGCCAAAAATTGCGTGGTTTTAAAATGTTTGGGGGAAAGGGGAGCATCCCAAGGGGCCACTAAATGTGAGGGGGGAGGGAAAAGGCCCCTTGTTTTCCCCAAAACCCCTCGGGGGGTGAGGGGGGGCACTACCCAAAAGTCTTCTTTTCCTCTTTTCCCTTTCCTCCGCCTCAAATTCGGGGCCAAACCCTTCTTTTCCAAGGGGGAAGGGGGTCGGGTTAAACCCGGGGTCTGGGAAATTTACCTTTTCCCTTTCCACCCCTTCCTCCGTTCCCCCGGGGAAAAGCTTAAAAACCCCACCCCGGGGATTCCCTAAAGTTTGATCCCACCAGGGAAAAGGCTGGGCGCCCCCTTTTCCCAAAGCCCGGGGGGCCCCAAAAAAACCCCACGGGTTTTTTTGAAGGGGCCCGTTTAAAAAAATGGGGGAAAACGTGGGGCCTTGGGGGAATTTAAAAACGGAGAAAAAAAAGGGCCCTTCCGGGGGGGTCCCCCCCATTTTTGTGTGGTTTTTTTTTTCCCCCGGGTTCGCGGGCCCAGGCCCCTGATTTTTTCAGGGGGGGTTCCTTTTTGATCTTTCCAGAAAAAAAAGTTTACCAAAATTTGTAATGCGGGACAAGGGCTTTCGTCCCCCAGGGGGCCCAAATTTTGGTTTGGCTTTCTTAAAAAAACTGGAAAAGGGAATGGTGCAGGGGGTTTTCTTTCACCCCCTTTCCCCACTCTGGTGGCTCAACACCCCCGGAGGTCCCCCCCACCCGCTGCTTTTTCGGGGCCATGTCCCCCATTTTCGAAACTGCGTAAATTTGGGGGCTTTTGGGCGCTCCCTCCAAAAAAATCGCGGGGGAAGCTTTGGGGGAGGGGGGAAATTTCCCAAAGGGTTTTTTGCCCCTTTAAAAAAAAAAAATTGGGGGGGGGTTTTAAACGGGGAGGCCGAAAACTGCGCTGAAAAAACCCGGCCCAGGGGGGGGAGGGGAAAAAAGGCCGGGTTTTTGCGGGGGAAAAAACGGGGGAAAGTCCCAAAAAAAAAATTTCAGGACCTAAAACCCTTCTTAAGCGGGGCATTTTCCCCACCCCCCGGGGTAGCTCTTTTAAAAATTTTTCTTGGAAACGGGCCCCGGGTTTCCCAGGGGGGGGGACAGTCCCAAGGGGAAAGGGTTGTGCTCCGGGGCCTTTAAAAGTTCTTAAGGGCGGCCGGGGGCGATTTTCCCCCTTTTATGCAAACCCCTTTGGGCCCGGGGGCCCCAAAGGTTCTTGCCCACCCAACCCCAGGGGGGTTTCGGTTTTAAATTTGCGGAAAAAAGCCGCCCCACAGTCCTGCCCTTTTTGGGGGGGGGAGGGTTTCCCCCAAGGGGGGGGGCCGTTTAAATTTTCAAAAAAAGGTTTGGGTTTTTCTCGGGGCCCAACGGGGTTTTTGCCCCCAAAAAAGGGCCCCTTGGGGGGAAAAAAAAGGGGGCCTTTTTGAAACCCTTTCCCCCCCAGTTTTGAAGGGCTTTGGGGTTGGGGCCGGGGAAAAAGCCCCCCGGGTCACCCCAAAAAGGAAAACATCCCCCCAAGTTTCCCCCCAATTTGGGGTGTCAAAGGGGTTTTAGGCGGCCCCCTTGGGCCGGTTTAAACAAAAATTCCCATGGGGTCGGGGGTTTCGGAATGGTCTTTTCGGCCCCAACAGATTGCGGGGAAAAACGCGGTTTGGGAATTTTTTGGGTTTAACCCCGTTTCTGGCCAGGGAAAGGGGAGGGTTTTTTTTTTAAAAAAAGGAAAAAAATGGCCTTGCTCGGCATCTTGTTTTGGGGGGGGCAGGCGAGGGCCCAAATGGAACGTGGGGAAACCCCCTTTCTGTGTCCACCCAAGGAAAAGGAAAAAAGGGGGCCCAAAAAAAACCCTATTCCCCCCAAAAAAAAAAAGCCGGGCCCAATTTTGGCCGGGCCCATTTCGGGGCCTTTTTGGTTTTTGGGGATGGTTTTTGGGGTTTTTAAAAAAGGTGTTTTTTTTTGTCCAAAACCTGGTGGGGACGGGAAGGGCTGGCTGTTTGGGGGGGGAACTTTGGCCCCCTTTTTTCCCGGGCTTTCCCGGTCGTCAAAAAAAAACCTGGCGGGGGTAGAAGGGGGTAGGGGGGTTTCGGTGGTGCTGGGGGGTTTTATTTCCGGGCGGGGGGTTTGGAAAAGGGTTTGAAAGGGGGAAAGGGCCTGATCCCCGGGAATTAGGGGCTCTGATGGACAGGGGGAAACCAGCTGGGGAAAACGTTGGGGGTTGGTTTGGCGGAGGAGGGGGGGAGGCGGGGGGACAGGGGGTTTTGGGGGACAGGGGTTTTTTTTTTTTGGGGGCCCCCGGGCGTCGGTCGGGCCCTTTTTTTGGCCAAGTGTTGCCTACCCCCTTTTAAAAAAACCCCTTTGGCATTCGTTTAATGGGGACTGGGGGGAAAAATTTTTTGGGGGTTTGGGTTTAAACCCACCAAAGGGGTTTTTTGGGCCTTATTTTTTGCTTTTTAACGGAAAAAAGGCGGCCTTTGAAAAATCGCGGGGTTTAAATTTCAGGGGGCCCTTGCTCAAAAAAGGGCCCCCGGGGGTTTGGGAGGGGGTCCGGGAAACCTTTTTTTGAGGGCGATAAGGGGGGGCCCCGGGGGTTTGCGCTGACCTTTTGGTGGGGGGAATCATATCAGGGGGGGATTTTGGGGGGGACCGCCCTCTCCCTTTTTTTTTTTGGGCCGGGGGGCCCCCCGTTTTGCCATTTACCCCCATCGTTTTTTCCTTTCCCGTCCAAATGTTAAAAGCGTTTCCAAAAGAAAATTTTCTGGGGAAAAAAGCCCAGGAGGGAAATCCGAAAATTTTCTTTCATCTTAAAAAATCCACGGGTTTGCTTGGTCGTCCGGGGATTTCTCCCAATCCAGAAAAGCGGGGGTCCCAAGAAAGGGGGAAAGGGCCAAGGGCTTTTGAAAGGGGAAACCCCCCGGGGGATTTTTCGTTTGGGGCCCGGTTCCCTTTTTCCCCTTCCTCTGGTTTGGAAACCCCAGAAAAAAATGGGGTCGGGAAGCAAAATAAAACCCAACCTTTTTGGGATTTTTTCCCCAATGATTTCCCGGGAACCCCAAAACCCGCTTTTTTTGTCACCCAAGAGGTTTTTCAAAAAAAAAGGGGAAAAACCACATTTGGGGGGGTAAAAAGGGAATTTTGGGGAAAAATTTTTGGGTTTCCCTTTTCGCTTCTTTTTTGGGCGGATGCATGTTTGGGGTTTGAGGGGACTTTTTGGGGGCCGGGGAAAGGGGGAGGACGGGGGAGGTAAGATTTGCCGGGGAATTGAATTTTTTGCATTAAAAACCACGAAAAAATAACAAAATTGGCGAGGGTTTTTTACTGGATTAAAAGGGGGCCCCAAACCCAGGGGAGGGGACAGGCCTGGGGGTTTTCCCTCCCAAGGGATGTTTTCCGCGGGGCTTGGGGGGTTTTTGTTGCCGCCCCTGGAAAGGGGCCCTTTTTTGGGGTCCCCTTTTAACCCTCCTTGGGGTACCCCCCCCCTTTGGGCTCGTTTAACCCACCGGGAATTTTTTCCCCTCCATTTTTCAGAAAAATTTTAAAAATTTTGAGAATTTTTGGGAAAAATATTTTTGGGGAAAGGGGGTCTTTTTTAAAAACCCGTGGGCCCAAAATCAAAAGTTATTCTCAAATCCCTTTTTAATTTTTAAAAAAAAACAAAAAATTTTGTGGATTCAAAATTTAAAAAATTTCCTGGATCTGGGAAAAATGGGGAAAAAAAAAAAACACGAAAATTGTTTGTTTTGTATTAATAAAAAGTTTTTTTTGGTCCCTTTAAAATCCCCTGTGGGGGGGCCCTAAAAAAAAATTGCTTTTATAAAGTAAGTGCGGAAATCGGGAATGAAAAAAGCCCCCCATTTCCGCCAAATTTTAAAAAAAACCACGTACCCTTTTTAAATAAAATTAAAGATGTACAATGGAAATTTTTGGGCCCCACCTTTAAAATTCCCCTGTGGTAAAACTTTTAAAAAGGGTATAAAAAGTTTTTTAAGTGCCCAAAAATAAAAAAAAACAAAATAAAAAGGTTTTCCCAAAATGAGGCCAAAAATTTTTAAAACAAAAAAAAAAACCAACGATCTGTTTTTTAAGGATTTTTTGATGAAAAAAAGGTTTTTTTTGGCCCACCTAAAAACCTGTGCTGCTACAAGTTTGGGCGGGAAATTTCAAATTTTAAAAGGGAAAGGTGGTTTTAAACCAAAAGGTTTGGTTTTGGGAAAAAAATTAAAAAAAGGAAACCACCTATCTGAAATGTTTTTTGGGTTAAAAAAAAGTGGATTTTTTGCACCTAAAAAAAAAGGGGGGGCCCTGCATTTAAACAAAAAATAAATTGTTTATCCAAATTTAAAAAAATTTTTAAACACTGCCCAATTTCCGGGAAAAATTTTTTTTTAAATTTTGGAAAAAAAACTTTTAAAATAATGAAGTTTTTTGCCATGCAATGTTTCACTAAGTTGGGTTTTTTTTTTCCCAGTGCCCTTTATGGGACCCTTGTTGTGTTGGGGCCCCAGGGGGGCCCCCCCCCCCCCCCGCTCCCCCATTTCGGGGGGGGGAATTTTTTTAAAAAAGCAATGGGAGCGGGCTTTAAAAAAAAAATCTATTAAATACCTAAAAATTTTTTCAAATGTCAAAATTAAAAAAAAACCAGCAAAAATAAAAAGGGGGTTTCTTGTTAAAAAAAAAAAATTTTTTGATTTTTCCCCTGAGAAAAAAATTAGAAATTAAAAAACGTAAAGGGGGAAAAACTGGGCGAACAAAAAACCGCTGTTCTATTTTAAAAAACGGGGTCATGGATTTTTCCCAAACCCAAAATTGGGGAAAACCTTTTACACATCCCAGTTTTGGCTTTGCCCAAAAATCTAAAACCTGCTCTTTTTGGGAAAAGCGGGTTTTTTCCCTGGCCGCCAAAATGCCCGGGGGAAAAGCCCCAAAAAAGGGCGCGTTCTTAAAAAAGATTATGTGAAAGTTTTTTTAAAAAACAAAATTTATCGCTTTTGATGGGAAAAAAATTCCCGGGATTCCCAAAAAAAAAGTCCCGATTTAAAAAATTTTTGTCGAAAAAAAAAAACCCCTAAAAAACAAAAGAAAATTTACAAAAGTACAAATTTTTACAGCAGGGAAAAACCCCGGGGCCCAAAAAAACAGGGGACCAGGCACCCAAAAAAAAAAACTTTTTTTTTTTGGGGCCCCTTTTTTTATTAAAGAAATTTGTTTTAATTTCAGGGTTTCCGACGTATTAAAGAGGGGGGAAACCCCTGTAAAAAATACAAAAAAAAACTAATCAGTGGGGGTTTTTGGGGCTTTGGGCCCTTTTAATTTAAATCCCAAAATTTTTGGGGCCCCTTACTGTTAGGTGGGGCCCCTTTTTTTAGATAGGAAAACCCCCCAAATTAAAAGGCCGGGGAAATTCAAAATTTCTTTTAAAAAAATTCAGGGGCCCCACCCCAAAAAAAGGGGAAAAAGTAAAAACCTCAAGTTTTTATAGGAATTTTTTGGAAAAAAGGCTTTTACAAGAAAAGGGGGAAAAAAATTATAAAAAAAAAATTTGGGACTTTATTTTACAGTTTTTAAATAAAAAGGGGATTTTTATTAAGTTTTCCCCTTTCCCAAAAAGCCCAAAGGGGTTTCCCAGGAGCAGGTATTTTCCTTTACCCCAAAAAACCCATGTTACCTTGTGGGGGATTTCCTTTTTGGGGATTTGCCATTTCCCCCCCGGGGAGTGTGGGAAAAAAAACCTGCAAATTAAATTTTAAATTTTGCACGGTTTTTTAAATTTTAAAGGTGGTGAGGGGCGGAAAAGCCCCCAATGGGGATTCCCATCCCCAAAATAAAAACAAAAAAAAAAATGAAAAAAAGGGGCTTTTTGGAAACTTTCAAATTATATACTTTAAAAATACTTTAAAAGCATGGGTTTGCCACAATAAAAAAGGTAAGGGGAAAATTTAAACACCCAAATTAAAAAAAAAAATTCAGTGGCCCCAAAAAAAGGACTAAAAAAAAAAACCTCAAGTTATTTTTGGGGAAAAAATTGGGAAATTTCCCTTTTAAACAGTTAGGGAAAAAATATAAAAAAAACCGGGGTTTTCTTGGGGTTAAAAAGGGAAAATTTGATGTATTTTTCTTTCCCTTTCAGTGTGCCAATTAGTTTTCGTTTTTTCAAATTTATATTTTTGGGATGTGCACCCCTTTTTACATTTTTTAGTTCTTTTTGGGGGAGGTTTTGGCAAACCCCTTTTTTGGGCGGGGGCGGGCCACTAAACCCCCCAAACCTCTTTTTTAAAAAAAAGGGGGGGATTTTTAAAATTTTCAATTTTGGCAGGTTTCCTACACCTTGGGGGGAAAAAGGTTGGCGGGTTTAAAAATTTGGGAAATCCCTGGGAAAAAGGGGTTAAAAAAAAAGTTTTTAGTTTTTTGGGGGGGGAAACCCCCCCTTTGGTTTTGGGAAACCCCTTGGGGACTTTTGGGGGGGAAGGTAGGGCTTTAAAAAATTAAAAATTTTTTGTTTCCCAAAAAAACCTAAAAAAAAATTTTGGAGCCCCAAAGGTTTTTTTCATTTTTTTTCCCTTTTAAAGCTTTTTAAAAAGCTTTTTCCTATTTTCCCTTTTAAAAAACTTGGGGTTTTTTAATTTTTGTTTTTTAAAGTGTCCCCAATGTTTTTATGTATTAGTTGTTTTTGTATTGCCTTTCAGTTTTCCCAACCTATGTTTAAAGTTTTTTAAAAAGTTTTATATTAGATTTTGGCACACCCCTTTTTCCCCTTTTTTTAAACCCAAATTTTAAAAAGGCGGGTTTTAGCCCCCCAAAAAATTAGTTACCCAAAAAAAACCCCTTTGCTAATTAGATGGGAAAAAACCCCCCAATTTTTTCGTTTTCTTGGTAGATGGGGTTTCCCCTTTATGGGGGGAAAAAAACGGGGGCAAAAACGGGTAGGAAAAGGCCTCAGCAAAAATTCAGGGGGGGAAGGCCCAGGTATTTTTTCCGAAAAAAAAGGGGTTCCGGCAGATTGTCAAGGGCCCCAAAGGGCGGGAAAAGGGAAAAGTTTTAAAAAAATAGACATTTTTGCAAAATTCGGGGACTGAGGGGGGGGGTTTGGGCCCTCAAATTTCCCTGGGGGCCCTTTCCCTTTTTAAAAAGGGTTTAAAAAAAGGGGGGCCGGGGGAAATTTTGGGGGGTTTTTTGATTTTGCTCCCGGGGGCCCGGGGGGCCCCTTGAGGCAGGGGGGGCCCCTTTAAGCGTCCCCTTTGGGGACAGTACTCCCCAGTGTTTTCGGGGCCCCTTTCCTTAAAAGGGGGTTTAATTTCCATCCTTAAAAAACTTTACTGTTTTTAAGGGGGGGGGGACCTGGGGGTTCTTTGGGGTTTTGAGGGGTTTTGTTTTTTTGGAAAATTTCCTTTTTGTTCCCTGTAAACCAAATTTGTGGGATCTT